>CM021102.1:445754921-445797759 GCA_007115665.2 Sequoiadendron giganteum | reverse complement strand
GACTTGTTATGTCAAAGTATTTAGAGAAATTTAATATACATGGTGTAAGAAGGAAAAAAATATTTTAGGGAATTTTTAATTTGGAGATTCAAAGGAACTAATTGTCTTAAATTTTGCATGCAGATTGTATTACAAATTGATCATATAAATCTAGTAACTTATCCAAATGTATTTTTAAGTGTTATCATCCTTATGCACATTTAGTTATTAGAAGGTATAAAAACGAAGATTAAATTTTTTTGTTATCTACTAGCTTGCATCTACACCTCTCAAGATTCATCATGAGCCACTCAAAATTGACCTATATTATTCTTATTTTAATTCCAAAATAGTAAACATACTAAACACATTATATCCTTAACTCGTAACATTATAAATTCAATATTATTTTTTATTATAATTAGTAAAGTATATACCCTATCCCTTTACCCTTAAACTTTATAAGTAATTTAACTTATTATTTGTTAATTCTCATTACCCTATCCCTTTACCCTTAAACTATTATTAACATTGTTGTAAATTTATGGCTCCGCCTACCTATAAATGGGTCACAGTATTGCTTTGCATTCCATCACAACCTGCATCTACTAACCTTTATTCGATTGAAACGTGAAGATTTTCCTCTGCGGTTCATTTAGTAAATGCTCTTGGCCTTTAATCCGTACTCACTAGGCACACCAAACAAATAAAAACTAATGCTTTCTACAACTTCTTTCTGCCGTTTTACAGAAATGTTTAATTGTGATCGTCTTTGTTGTAGAGCATCAACGGTGAATAAAACTGCAGCTACCTGTGGCACGGTTTTATTCTTGAAATTGTTGCAATTTCACGTTGAAAGCAAAGCTGGTTACGATCTAAGTAAATGTTTGAAATATATAAGGAAAACTATTTCAAACTAAGAATCTAGAAGAAAATAAATTATTGCAGGGGAAACAATGATATACCTGTAATAAAGGGTAAAGTGTATATGCAAAGAATAAATTATTTTATAACCATAATCGACAGCCTTCTGTAGAAAATACAGAATATGTTAAAAGTATAGAAAAAATAAATGTGATAAATAAGAGCATACAGCTCAGTGGTTGGAGGAGAAGAATGATTCTGTTGATTTTGTTTGTCATTTAGATTTACGATATTTACAAATATTTTTGAAGGATTATTGGTAAATTGTAAAAGATTTTTTTCTTTTGGATCAACCTTTAAAAAAATATAGGTAGAAGATCAAATACATCTTGAGTCATACAAATACTCTTACGAATGGCTGTAGATTCTAGATTCGTTTTGATTATTTTTTCTTTGGATTCAAAGGATATGTAAATGATTATTGGATGATAAAAATTGAGTGCCCTCAAATGATGTTAAATGGAAGTACACAACAATAAGTCAAGCAAAAGAGTGTTTAGTTAGCTCAATAATCATGTGAGCCACACAATTCTGTACTTTAAAACCATGTTGATAAAGGTTGCACTTAAACAAGTCTAAGATTTCTTAAGAACGCTATGCATGGCTACATGGAAGCAAAGTAGGGTTCTCTGATTCCTATAGGCCAGCCTACAATAAGTCACAACCTATGATATCTTATACGCTAATACTATCATCTAACCTACAACAACTACCTAACAACCCCTAGATGTAGTGACTATAACACACAAATGTAGATAGATATACCCTTCATGCAGTAGATGCACCCATTGGCTATATTTAAAGAACATATAAAAATAATAATATTATTTTATTAAATATTCGCTTTATTTTTCATGTAGGGACTTGTGCTTCTGATGTTCACACTCACATCCATGCACTTAACCCTTGACTCCACACACACCATTTCTCTTAGCCTCTCTCTCCACCTAACTTTCTATACACAACCACACATACTCACACAACTCACATGTAGAGCATATATTTTCCTTCTACTTACGTATGCAACTTCTTTATTTTGACACACTACTAAGTCAATATAATATGTTCTCTTCACCCTCTCTTTTTTCATGATACCTAGTGGTTCTCACATGTGGGTTTCACTTTTTTTTGGCCTACTCAAGACTTCTCCTTGTTGACCTTCTTCTTTTCTCCCCATGGAAGAACTCTTCCTTTCCCTACTCTTTACTTGAATTATATGTCTTGCAACTTTCTCATTCATCACCAAACTCCATGTCTCCCTCTTATCCCTTTCTTAATTATTCACATACATTTTGTAGGAGTTGAAGATTAGCTCAACAACCAAGACCACCTAGAAAATCAATGGAATCCTTTTACAAGAAGTATGAAAGAAATGAGCTTTCTTTATATTACAATCTATCAAATATGATGATGAGGTATATTTTAAAAGTGTACAATGCAAGTTGTGATGAACTACCTAATGAAAAAAATTAAATGACTTGTGTCACTATTAAATGATCTAGGTCATGGGAATTAAATAAAAACTAAGAATATAGGATATGATAAGATTTTATCTAAACAACTATGTCTTCTAGAAATATTTGTAGGACCTAAATGGACTTAACATGTAAATAAGACCCACTAATTAACTATTTAGATAAATTACCTATTTGCACCAACACCTTCTTATCATCTTCATTCTCGTGATCTTCTTTTTCACTTCTCTCCTTGTCAACCCTATTCCTTCCCTCTATATTTTTCAACTACCCTTTCTCTCTCATTTTTTATTTCTTCTTTCACTCATCAAACTATTTAGACAAAAAATTCACTCCCTCTTAATTCTCACATACTCTTCTAGAGCCTTTTTCACTCTAAACATATTCCTTGGAACCGTCCCAATTTCCTAGGTATTCAAATTCACCAATCTTGACATCTATTTTACTACTCCATAACTACTAATCATGCACCAAAATCTCCCTCAAACCTAATGCATGTCGGCGTATTACATTGCAACTGATTGTACATACAGTTACTTAACTGTCCCTGTTCAACCGCTTCACTTCTCAACCACTTCACTAAACCTCCTTTCTGTAAAAGCAGATGTAATTTCAAATATTTATCAATGAAATTTTTCACTTTTTTACCAACATATGGTATCAAAATGATAATGTTCCTGTGTGTCGAAGCATGGTAGTTATCTGCATGTAAAATGATGGCGTGAAATTTTGTAGCAGGCATGATGAAGCAACGCATGTCCAATAGTGTTGGTGGAGCCAAAGATATTGCTTTGTTACATTTCCTATCTTTTATGCAGTAGGAGGGCAAGGATTGTACCAGAGACTCGGTGGAAGGACCAGTGGAAGGAGTGAAGAGCATAACATTTTGTTGGCACATTTCCTATCTTTAGTGAAGAAGGCTTGTAAATATTCATGATGCTATGAATGACTTGTGCCTGTGCATCGCCCATGAATTTTGGCATTGGAATCTGTAGAAGAATGTTTGTATTGACATCTGCATTGGAATATGATAATATCCTCATTATTGCATATGTATGGCATTTGTTTGCCAGTGATGGCGTAGACTTAGCGTAGGGAACATAAGAGTTTGCAGAGCGGCGAAGCAGAGAACGAGAGAAGTGATCAATAGTGAACATTATTGATATTATTCATAGCCCAAAATCCAAGAAGCTTACATCCAAGCTTCACAATAAGGAATATGAATGCAACAAGGTTAGGGCAGCAATTTGAATAATCACTTATATCATGAATACTGCGGATGTCATGCATATAAGGGTTTAAAGAAAAAGTTTAATTTTGATAGTTTTGTTAATATAGATTGTTCGACCAAATGTAGAAGATTTATCTCAATGAAGTCTATACATGAGTTGGTGAAAATTATGGAATTTTAAGTGATGAATTCAAATTTTATTATGTGTCTTAATAGTGTTTTTATGAATTTGTGTGTGGAGTAATAAGTTTAATGTCATGTACATGTCAATGTGTGCCTTTGTACACTGATATGTTGGTGAGGGTATGGAAGGAGAGTTATCTAGAGGCCAAGATAAGAGGATGAGGACCCACCAATCATTTATTTGTGATATATGAGGATTTAGGAATGGTTACTTAGTCATTTGAATGCATCTCTTATTAGTGGAAATTTGGAGGTAAGTTGCTTTACAAGAGAAGATGACACTCAAATTACTTTTATGAATATTATAAGATGGCAAGTAACTTATATATCTTGCCTAAGATGTACCTTTTCAAGTAATCTATCTTCTTACTATTGATGCTTGGGAAAGTGCACTTCAAAATATTAAAACAATTATTGAGTACCTTGTAGATGATTTTATCAATGTTACCAATAAATCTTCAAATAGTTATGCTAGGACTTTCAAGGCCATCTTTGCTATTATTGATGAGGCCTCCAAAGACTTGTCTAAGATATTAAATGGATAAACTGTAACAAGATCAAACTGGAGGACGATGGCATTGGAGGATGGAGGAATTTCCGTCATCTCAAGTAAGCTTCTTGCTTTGAGATGATGCTTTGCATGAGAAGAATTTTTGTTTTAAGTTTCTTGTTTTTCCTTGTTGTTGTTGACAAATTTGAAGAATACATATATTGTGAATTTTGATTTTTAAAGACAAGTAATGGATTTGGTGTAGAGCTCAACATGGATGGTTGTCCAGTGAGCACTCGATGTTGTGATCAAGAATTATACCCTTCCAAGGGTCATCAGACAACTTGATGGAGCCATGTGTTTGGAGAGCTCAATATGAATTGTTTTCGAATAATTTAGGAATCTATGATTTGGGAGTTCATGGGAGGAAGAACTTGAGAAATCTTGGTGCTACGCCTTTCTCAGGGTAATGAGACAACTTGATGGAGATCCACCTAATTCAAGATTTATTTCTACAAAGAAGATATTCACAAAGATGTCTATACATTTTGTGATCAACAAGTTTGCTATGTAAGCCTTAAGAGGTGACCCTTGGCAAGGTGAATAAGAGCTTTTAGAAGTTACATTTGTAGGAATAATGTAACAAAGGGGGGGTGAATATTGGTATATTAAATTGTGTATAGGAGTGAATTTTCACCCCTAATGCAAATTCCCATTTCATCCCTTTACAGTTTAGAAAACCAAACTCAGAGGTTTAATTCCACACAAGCCTGTTGTTCACATCACACATGGCACCCATTTTGTGTGTTGATGGAGGCATTTTTATCAGGGACGTCCACATAGCATGTAGATGTCTATGCAGCGCGCCTATGGCCCTGGCAGATTCTTGTGTCTAGAGCCTACAAAAATGTTACACTTCCTATTGGGAGTCCAAGTAAAATGCCTTTCTTTAGCTGGATGACTCGAATATGGTTGTTTTCTTCCACTCCTTCTTCATATTATCCATTCATTCATCTATTTTCATCTTCTTCACAAGTTGACACAATATGTCCACACTTTTGAGCATTCACCCCAAGCTTTGTAGCAGCATTTCACACTTCCTAGTAGCAGTCTATCACTCTATCACTTTGATAGAGCAAGTGGAGGATGAATCCATTGTAGCAGAGGCTTGAGTTCCTCTCATATTTATCTTCCACTAAACTTGAGCACTTTGGACAGAGGTGGTAAGCTCCTCTTATCTTCTCTATTGCTTGGTTGAGTAAGCACATACTATTTTGTAGTGTTTTTGGTGTACTTTTCCTGTATTCCTTGTTTATCGCTTTATTCCTACATCATTACAATTTTGGTTTTCTATGGAGGTGGAAACATGAAAAATGGGGTCTGACTAAGGCAGAACCCTATATAGCCAACATTTTCCCTCTTTTCTATGTGTAGATGGAAAGATCTTGGAGCAAGCTGGTGAAAGGATTGTTGTGTGAGATCATCTTCGTCACCCTTGTGGTAATCTAATTTCTTTATCATGTTCATCTTTACATTTCATATTTCATTGTTCTTTTCTGCACCTTTAGAATTTCTTAACTAGGCTAATAGTTCATTTTTGAGTGGTCCAACCTTGTCTCCCTGGTTTTCTAGATGTATGGAGGCCATCGTGTCATGTTGTCATCCCAAAACCGCGCTTCTATCCTCTGACAAAGAGCTACATGAGACATGAAGTTGACCCTAAAAACCAACTCGCCTAGTCTCCTTTCAACTCTCAAGTTTTGTAGAGTGATCGAAGGACCTTATAGTCCTTATCATTCTCATCCCTTCCATCCTAACACCCTTGAAAATTGAGGTAGGTTAGGGTATCCATACTACTCTCGACCTTTTGTAACCTAGGGCATTGTTGTAGTTGGTCCCCCTCTCTTATATTTTTGGTGAACCCAACGTGAACCATTTTGGTTCTATTTTGCGATATTGAATGTTCCTTTCCTTGTATGCTAGGAGCATTGTACATGTGAGTGTTGTGAGGTTTCTGCCTTGCAACCCAACTTGTGACCCCTAGTAGGTGTAGTTGGAAGGTTTTGATGGTGTTGTGTAACGAAACCTTAATTGGGTCATTATCTTATCCCATAAACCTTAGGAGGATCTATAGAAGTATTGTTTAGTGTGCATGATGGCCTTTTTCTTAAATCAACATATTCCCACTATACAACCTATGAGTAGTGGTACTATTATAACCTTCACTTCATAGGACCTACCGATGGGCTTCAATAGGGAGCCATCTCCTCTTTACATTCCTCCGAAGATAAATGGGAATATTGTAATAGGTGTTCTCATTGATCAGACATCTCAAGTGAGTATCATAACTGAGGAGATCATGTTAATCAACTTCCTACATAAGGATAGGTATTATGCACTTGAAATTATTGTCCACACACACAATGGACTTTTCATACCTCCTATAGGGATTATTGTCCAATTGGTCCTCGTTGGACCTAAATCTATGAACCTTAAGTTTGAAATCATCCTGGGGTACCGAACTCTTCAGAGTAAAGCTAGGCATCCCTTGGATGGTTTCTATGAATTTGATTCGCTTGGTTGTACACAAGTGTCTAAAATTTCTTCATGGAGGTATGGTACACATTGTCCATGACACCGGTTATACACCACCAATTGCACGTGGTAGTTGTAACTTAGATTAATTTTGGCCTACACCTATTGGTCCTCTACCACCCAAGAATGACCTCTTGTATCACACATATCAAAATTATAAGAGGGGGTTCTCTAGGTCAAGACTAAGGTACCCTCCTTCACCTTATGCTATTTCACATAGGGCTTGTCTGAAAGCTAATAGTCATGCCACCAACACACGTAGAAGAGATGCGGTCCTTAGATCCTCCTTCTTCCTCTTCCACTACTCAGCCCAATGCTTCCTCTCACCCTATTGTGGTACCATCTACTTATGTCTCACGCTTGCAAGAGAATCCCACGGTGCCTCCCTCGTGAAAGGCCAAGCATCCTATGTTTGAGCTTCCTATCTTACCCATAGAGCCTAGGCCCATCCGGTATGGTAGATAGAAAGCCCCCCATGAAGAATCCTCTATGTCCCAGCCTCTGTGGCCTACTACCATTTTTTCTCCTAAAATAGTGAATGGGAAGACACCTGCTACTGAGGCGCTAGAGTCAATTCCTCTTGTCGTCTCTGAACCTACTTCTCCTACTCCCATCTAGGAGTATATCCCTCTATTGGAAGAAACTATGGAGGATAGTCCCATGGATGAGCAGGAGCCCCCTGTTCCTTTGCAAACCCTAGCTTTTGGGTCTAAGAGTCATAGAAACCGCCTTGTATGTGAGTGCAAGTGTCAGTGAAAGGCTCTTCTAGCCGACCAAGTCACCTTATAAAAGAAAGAACAGGAGATGACCGCTCTCCTATATCATGACCTCCTATCGTGTCCTCTTGTCTCTTCCCTTCTGTTTATGTCCAAAATAGCTTTGCATCTCTTCTGGAATCTACTATAAGCACACATGCACCTGGAAAGGTGCAGGTGTACATCGCTCCTTCCATGGAGCTGCCTTTATTGACATCCATTCTAGATGTCTCACCTTTTATGAGACCCATAGATATGATTAAAACTTTAGTTGTATCTACTGTGGTTCTTTCCTCCTCTCGATGTATCTGTCTCGCTTCATTTGTGGGGAGTTTTCCTCCTCTAATGAAGAAAAAGTTACAGAATGGTTCCACCAGAAACAAAGGATGTAAGAGGATCCTATATTTCTTGAAAGGTAGTCCCATGCTAACTTTCTCTATCCTAGTGACATAACTAGTCCTAGCCTCTCCCAAGTTCGTCATTGCTTCTGAATCCCTCGTTGAGCCTAGTAGTGAACCTTGGGTACAAACTCTCCCGTCTACCAAGATGAAACATGGCACTCCCATCAAGTTTATGTTTAGCTCAGTGGATGAATTTCTTACCTTTTCAGTGATCTATGGAAGGTCGTTCAACTTAGACCCACAAGATTTGAGTGATAGAGACCTCATAGGTCTCTCTTCCTTAGCCTATGTTACGGGAGGATCAAAAGCTCCTCCCCTTAACATTACACTCTTATAGGCTCATCATTCTTCCTCTTACAATTATCTAGAGTGGGAAGTTGATGAACTCTTGGTTGACCAATGTTAGGGGGGGACCCTCTTCTTGATCTTTAGATTAGATGTGTGTGTATATTGTGATGTGTTCCCCCTGTGATCATTCTATATGTGCCTTGATTACCCTCGTTACCCCTGTTGATGCTTGGATAGAAGCATTATTTTTTTTTGTAAACTTTCTTCTATGTGTATCATCATTCTTCCATGTTTGTGATTGACTTTCAGCAAATTTGGGGACGATCCAGAGCATTGGGAGCATTTAGGCTTCCTTCCATGTTGACCCATTTTTTTATTTTTACTATGTGTTCTCGTGCATTCCTCACATGGACTGGTACAGTAGGGGGTTGATCAAAGTTCATTTATATACTATTATTATACTTATATATATTTATGAGTAGTTTTGACCCCGAAATATTAGGCTACCCCTATTCCCTTTGTATGTGTTCTCTTTCCTTTTTCTTTCTCATTATCTTTCTCTCTTCTTTTCTTGATTTGTCCCTTTCATGTGTGACAATGCTACCTATACATTACATGGTCTTTATAAAATGCATTCATTTCCAAATGAATCTTTTCTCAAAGACCCCTCCATATGCATCTTTGTTAGAATTGCATTCTTGACTTGAAACCCTAATGGAACATGTTTCCTTCATCATGGGTTCATAAAGAAAGGACTTGGAAACCTTCCTCCAAAGAAGAAATACCTTTGATCTTCCTCTCATATGGGGGCATATCCTTCCTTTCAAATTCATTAATGAAGTGAACATCTTTCAAAAGGATTCCCTGATGATGAATTGATTCGAGAAAGAAAGTGTTGGATTTTGAATAGTGTGTCCCTTGAGTGGACCCCCTTTCTTCACACTGGGTTCCAAAGGGAGCCCTTCGAAAGTTTCTATTTTTCTCTATGGCATCTAGCTCAGGGACAGCTTCACTAGACCAGTCTTCACATATTTATGTGTAGTTGGGGGGTAGCCCAACTAGACCTACTTCACGTCCTTGTATCTAGGTTAAGGGCAGCTCGAATAGACTCTAATTTTCAAATAGTGTGTCCCTTGAGTGGACCTCTCTTCCTTTTGAAGGGTTCTTGAGGGACCCCTTTGAAATTATTTTGACTTGGCAATGCTCTGCATGACTATCTATTCACTAGCTTGTTCAGTTGCTTCCTGAAATGTTCTATTTGCGGGTAAACATGTCATCATCCTTTACTCTAGAGAGTCCCCTCCAATCAGTCTCCCTCTTGTGAGAGTTCTTAGGGAATACCTCCCGTGTTTTGCAGGTCTGTAAAGCACTTTCCTAGTTTCCTCATGTGAGATTTCTTGGAGGATACATCCCTTGCATGTCTATAGGCTTGTGAGGTGCTTTCATTCTTGAGCTTTATAGTTATGTGCAACTATCAAGCCCTTTTGTGTACTTTTTTCCAGACCATGATCTTCTTCCTCATCGATACACATATACATATCTAACCTTATTTCTCCATTGATCTACTTTACCAAAGCACTCACCAATATTCATGCTCGCTAAAGTGGGGGAAAAATGTATAGGAGCAAATTTTCACCCCTAATGTAAATTCCCCTTTCACCCCTTTACACTTTAGAAAACCAAACTCGAAGGCTTAATTCCAAATAAGCTCGTTGTTCACATCACACTTGGTGCCCATTTTGTGTGTTATTGTAGGCATTTATATTGAAGACACCTGCATGGTGCACATATGTCTACATGATGTGCTTACATCCCTGGCAGATTCCTGTGGTTGGAGCTTGTAGAAAAATTACACTTCCTATTGGGAGTCAAAGTGTAATGCCTTTCTTTGGGTGGCCGACCTGAATATGGTTGTTTTCTTCCATTCCTTCTTCATATTCTCCATTCATTCATCCATTTTCATCTTCTTCACAAGTTGAAACAATCTCTTCACACTTTTGAGCATTCACCCCTAGCTTTATAGCAGCATTTCACACTTTATAGCAGCAATCTATCACTCCATCATTTTGATAGAGCAAGTGTAGGATGAATCCATTGCAACAGAGGCTTGAGTTCCTCTCATACTTCTCCTCCACTATCCTTGAGCACTTTGGACGAAAGTGGTATTCTCCTCTAATTTTCTCTATTATTTGGTTGAGTAAGAATGTACCATTTTGTAGTGTTTTTGGTGTACTCTTCTTGTATTCCTTCTTTATCGTTGTATTCCTACATTGTTGCAATCTTGGTTGTTTGTGGAGGTGGAAACACCAAAATGGGTGTATGACTGAGGAAAAATCCTATACAACCCCCCAAAAAATTTCCTCTTTTCTATGTGTAGGTGGAGACATCTTGGAGCAAGCTGGCGAAAAGATTTTTGTGTGAGATCATGTTCATCAGCCTTGCCTTAATCTACTTTCTTTATCACATTTGTCTTTACATTTCATATTTCATTATTCTTTTATGCACCTTTAGAAGCTCTTAACTAGGTTCATTGTTCATTTTTGAGTGGTCCAACCTTGTCTCCTTCATTTTCTGGTTGTATGGACACCAGTGCACTTGAGAGACACCAGTGCGTCACACTATTGTCCAAAAACTTTGCTTCTATTGTCTAATAAAGAGCTACCCGAGACACAATGTTGACCTTGAAAACCAACTCACCTAGTCTCCTTTCAACTCTCAGGTTTGCAGAGTGATCGAAGGACCTTATATTCCTCATCATTCAAATCTCATCCATCCTAACACCCTTACAAACTGAGGTAAGTTAGGGTAGCCATACTACTCTCAGCCTTTCATGACCCGGGGACTTGCAGTAGATGGTCCCCCTCTCCTATACATTGTAACTGGTTGTGTACAACTACTTAACTATCCCTCTTCAACTGCTTCACTTCTCAACCACTTCACTGAACCTCCTTTCTATAAATGCAGATGTAATTTTAATATTTATCAATAAATTTTATTTTTATTTTTACCAACAATGCAATTATTATCTTACACATATTTTCCCTCCATTAATTCTCTTAGGGTTCCTCAAGCCTTTAGTTAACTATGTTCATCTCCTTTTATGCCTAATCCTTTTATTTTGTATGATTAATATTCGTTTTATTGATCACTCTTTGAAGGAATTAAATACGTATATTTCATCCCAAAAATATTATATTTATTGTTTAAACTGGCTCATCCATCCTTTCAACTACTCTTTCTTGAAAAACTCCTCTTTATTATATCATGGATCCTTCACCATCACTCGGGTTGTTTTTAGTGTCATTTCACCACCATGTCACCTCTTGACCACCTCAACATGATCTATTAAGATATTCATTAGCCCCTTTGTGAACCTTATAGGCATGAAAATAAAAAATGTTTCCTACAACTCTTATGGACTCTTTCTATACCTATGTCAATGACTAGCCCTTCCAATACTAACCCTTTATATTCTCAAATTCTTATCATTTATTCAATACTGTCATACTAGGCATGAAAATAAAAAAATGTTTCCTACAACTCTTATGGACTCTTTCTATACCTATGTCAATGACTAGTCCTTCCAACCCTTCATATTCTCAACTTCTTATCATTTATTCAATACTATCATTCTACATTATATGGTACTACCCCTCCTCTCATACTATACCAATTTAGCTATCCACATGAATAATCCTATTATGATCCATTACTACATTTGTAAAGGTATCACTATCACATGATATCCCTATCATCTCACTATTCACTTTACTATAGGTTATCCCACTTAATTAGAACCTTTCCTCCATTATTGCAAGTGCCCATTGATCTATGGGTAAAAACTAATAACTATGGTAAATAGTCAATCTCTATCATTTTGTGTGTACTATTGCTACAATAAGCCACCTTTACTACAAGTGTCCTTTCATATGGTGAATCCATCTAGAGTAAATTAAATTGAAAAAAAAAGTAGCTACCAAAAGTGCACAAAATCCCCAAAATTATCAATTCCCCATCTTTGACCCATAAAAGGTATTAATACCCAAGATGCCACTAGATAATATTTACTAGGCATAAAAATATGTATGATAATACTCATGTGGTAGGACTACCTAGAGGTTTCTTATTTTTCTCCCTTCTTCATCATCTTCTATAGTTCAATTAAAACCACTTTTAAACTTGTATATGGTATATTGACATGATATTTGACTAACTTTAACCCAATATCTTCATTCTTCTCTTTCCTCTTTCAATTTTTATATTTTACCAACTATTCCCCATCAACCTCCACTTGTAAAACTTTTAGTTTCAATTAATGTAGTCTTTAAAATTCATATCTTTTATTAATATTATACTCAACAAATCCTCATTTTCATGTGTGATCTCTTCTTTTCCTAGACTAGACTTTATACTCGTGATAGACTTGTCGGCCTCCTACAATGATTTCAATAACTAAGCTTTTACAACCATGATTCAGAGATTCGACATCTAACCTAAATAACCATCTTAACCATCATGAAGGTGCATTTAAATTTTCAACCCAGGGACGTGAACTTGAAATGGGTCAGCACAATATGTGCACTAGGAACTCAAAGTAGTCATCTTCATTATACAACTAAGAGACTTATTATTGAAAGTAAATTACATGGAAAGAAATAAAGTAAGTGTTGAAAAATACTCAACAATTAGGGTTAAACTCATCATGCATGACATAAATAAAAATCTGAGCAGCAAATAGGAAACTAAACTACCTGCTTTGGCTACAGGAACAGTCACAGAATGAAATCCTAGTGGTTTCAGGAACAGTCGGTGCCAGATTCTTAACTAAGTATAAAATAGAAGCTAATACTAATCTAATTAAACTAAAGGAACAAATTAATCACCAAGTGGGCCCCCCTTGGATGAGTATCCTTTAAAACTAATACAAACTTAGATACTCAACTCAGAATCTCATTTTATTCATTGGAAAGTGAAAATACAAAAGAGTATGTCTGATAGTATTATCAAATTGTACAATAGCTTGGAGACTAACTCTAAAAGAAGGAGGATCTAAACCTTATTTATCAACTAAACAGGGCAGTCAACTCCCACTAATTGAGAGAACACCATTTAGGGAAAGCAAAGAAAAGAGTGGAAGGGCAGTTACACATGCAGGCCCAAACATGAACTCGACCACTATAGTAATGCCTGCGTTACTCAATGTCATTAAAGATCAGCATAAGGTGGTTACATGGGAATCTCCCACCATCCTCCTCTAGTTGACCTTCGTGTGATTCCTCTATGTGACCAACTGGCAGTTGTGTTTCTCAACATAGCATTCTCAATCATGTCTGCATGGCAATGTCAGTATGCATAATAATTGCATACCTATAATCACCTTAAAGAACATTCATTAACCACATGTAAGATTAATATAGATAGTCCACATAATAGGTTAATATCATTAAAACTAGTAGAAATGGAATTAAACCCAAATGTCTGATGGTTTGAGAGAAACTATATAAATGTATCAACATGTAATATCAAAGTCCATGGTAACTTCAGCAAATAAGTTGCAGATTCTACCCATAACAAAACACAAAACTAGACTCATCACTCCCTCCAACCTAACATTTTTTTGGTCCTCTAGTAGGAGAAGAGTTATGCTTCTGCTTGGTCAAGGATTTGAAATCTGCAACTAATAATTCTCCAATATCAGTGTCTATTGTGGGTGAACCAGGGTTCTAGTAGAATCCTCCCAACTTGTCAAGTCTCCTCCATCTTTGATGTTCCTCAGCAATATCATATCAGTAGAACCTAAAATTTGGTACAGGCCACATGAGGATAGGTGGTTTAAAAATCAGGGAAAGCCATTCTCATCCCTTTGTTCTCCCAATCTGAATGTACATTTCAATTCTTTTTATTACAGTTGCATAGTTATGGATGGAATGTGGTTCAACTTGTTTCAGCTCATCAGTTAATGTGTTCCATCTCTAGGATAGGTATCCTCTTATAGTGTCCTCTTTAATTGTTGTGTTTACCTCTTACTCATTGTAAACTACCTCAATCCAAGGCATAATCTTGTTACCAAGCTTGGCTTGAAAATAATTTTATTCCAGTCTGTGTAAATTCCTTCGGGGTTCTTTGATTCAACTCTAATGGCTAGGGGAATATTGGATTCCTTCCCCTTCTAAGAATTATATTGTTCACCCTAGATAATCTCATTTTGCAACCAAGACATGAATGCTCTGAATTATATGTCCCCCACATAAAGCAATGGGTTCTAGTCTTGGTCTTTAATTATAGAAAAATTATGTAAATAAAATTCACATAATAAAATTTTCATTTCAGGGGAGACAATTCTATAAGCATTGAAAAATTCAACAAGATTTTCAATAGAGGGGTTCAAACCTAAGATAGAGAGATTTATCTTTTAGGTGAAGAGCATAAACCCTTGGAGGGGTTTTGCATTCTAAAATTTTTGGCACCAGGGTTGCAATGCCACTCACCCTCTCCTTTAGAAAGACAATCTCTTCATTCTTTTCTTCAATAATCTCATCCCTCTCTTGTATTTCCCTTTTCAATATTTTCTTGTCATTTTTCCATTCCTCTTGTCTTCTTTGTATCTCTTTCCACAAATTCAAAATTATTGTATGCACCGAAAAATTTTCAGTGTTGTGGATTCCTACCAAGGTTTTTATGGATGGGTGCTCCTCATATAGAACTATTTGCATAGATTCAGGATGTTCCACTAGTTCAGGCTATATAGGTACAATTTCTCTTTCCTCCTCTTATTGCAAGGCCTCTTGTTCTTGTTCTTGTAGTTACTGTAGGAACTCCTTCAATCTATTTCCTGGTTTTTCTACAGGAACTCCTAATCTATTTCCTGGTTTTGCTACAATAACTCCTGATCATGGTCTTGCTGCAAGAACTCCTAATTTCCTTTGTGTTCTCGATTTTCATCTTCTTCTGCAATGGCAGAAAGATCTTCCAGGGTCATTTTGGCTGCCTTATCGAATATATTTTCTTCTTCTACATTTTTTTGCTCCATTGGATCTTCAGTGCCCTCACACGATGTCCCACCAAGCTTAGGATTTTTCTCTGAAGGAATATCAACAATCGGTTTTGATTTCTTGAGAGGGCTCTTACATTTTTCTTTGGTTGCAGGATGAATAGTGCCATCCTTTATTTTCTTACGACTTGGCACCTCTCTTTGCATAGGCCATGTTTTTCCTTTCCTTGCTTTTTCTCTCTCTTGTGTGCCTTAGTTATTATCATAGTTTCAAGTGGAACATTATCATCCTCATAATTTGATGAAGAATTTTCTCTTTTGGAGTGTTCAGGCTCAGAGGAACTAACATATATAGTCCTTTCTTCAATAGGAGGATTCACACCAAGGTCAGCACCAGGGGTTGAAGCACTAGGGGTGTCTCCATCCATGCTTAATTTTATGCTAGACCTATGTGTATGAGGTGAGACCCTAGGTTACAGCTGTTTAGGTCTAAATTGATCAACTTTTATAAAATCCTCCCAAGTCATTCTAAGTGTTGCATCATGTAGAGATTTTACAAACAAAAATTTAATTAGACAATGGTGGGAAATAGAGTTTTCCCTACCCTTTTTATTTTCTATTGTCATGATGGAGAGAAGGTTGTACAAGACATTGGGCACATTCATCCTCCTCTCATGCCTCATATGACTCAACATTTTGAAATGCACCGAATGGAGGTTTGACAGTCGACCCTCACAAGTGATATATCTAATAATATAGATGGCTGCCTGCTTCCATGGTTTGGCAGAGAGATTCTTTTAGCACCATATTTTTCAATAGTGATTGGAGGATCACCATGTATTTTGAATATAGCTCTAGCTGACTTGGCATCTCTAGAAATAGCGTAAGGTTTTTTGTTAGCTGGTAACCTTGATCCAGCTCTGCAATTTGTTCCTCAGTTGCCACGACCTCTAGCCCTTTTACTATGTTTTTTCCATCTGAAAATGTCTAGGAAAACTCTAGTACAATGGATTCGTCAAAACCATCCAGCCTCAGGAAATAGTCCAACTAGCCACAATTTTGAAACTCGACCAGGAACTGTGAATCCTGAAATAAAGCATCATGAAGTGAGGGCTCATTTTGAATGAGTCTTCCTCCCATTGTCTATAATGAATATGTCACTCTGAAAAATTCCCTTTTGTAATTCTCATCTGAAAGCAAATTCCTTTCTTCTCACTTGCTAGCTGAATTGTCGATTGAATTTTACTTCACTCTATTTTTTTACCATTTACCATTTTCATTTCAATATTATGATAGGGTGAATTATGGAAAGGAATGGTAACAAAAGAGAGTTATTATGAGAGGAAATGGTGGCGAAAATTTAGTTTCACATCACATATGCGAGCCATCTTTTATTTCGAATTTTAAATCAGCTCAACAAGACTTGATGATGCAGACAATCATGAACTGATATGCAACAATATATCTACATCTTTCTTACCCCTTCCCCCAACCTAAATTTGGACATGTGTCCACACATGTAAGATGGTAGTAGTGATTTCACAAGGGGATTATAGAAATTATGTGAATGTCCATACTAACATACAATGATTAAATGAAATGCTCTAAAATATAATAAAGAATGCAATTTATGTGCACATACCTAAGTGTGTATGAACATGATTGTGTAGAGGATTCATTGCAACAATCATGGAGAAAGTACAGTTCACCTTTTTAGGAAATAATTAAGTAATTAACGATGATGAAGTGGAATGGTGTGAGGTGGAATGAAGAGATGGAAGAGAGAGAAAGGTGGTATGGATGGACGAATGGGCAGATGAGTGAAGAAATAGACTTTTACAAAAGTAGATGTCTTTATTATGACAAGTGCATACCTTAATTAGCCAGGAGGAGAGACACTAGGTCCACTTCGTTTGGCTGCAAGATCTCCTTAGTTGTGCTCGGGTGATGCATGTTGGATTAATTTCTACAGGAATTCTTCTTTGGAATTTGGCTTGTTACACAATATGAGATGATCCCTATTTACTAGTAATTTGAATTTGATAGGGTCAATAGTGGTGAGCTGCACAGCTCCATTGGGAAAGACCTCAACAAATTCATATGGTCCTATCCACCTTGTCTACAATTTTCTTACATTATCCTGATACCATGAGTCATAAAGAAATGCCTAATCACGTAGCTAAAATTTCTTCCCTTTGATAAATTTATCATTCCATTTGACTCTTTGACTCTGCACAACTTTAGAATGGTGCAAGTATATTTTAGTCATCTCATCTAAAGCATTCAACTACATGCTCATTTCTTTTTGTGCCTCAAAAATTTCCATCCCCAACTCTACTATAGTTTTGAGAGTCTTGTGCTCAAATTTTATGGGCATCATGGTTGTCTTCCCATATAGTGGCCCAAATGGGGTGAATCTTGTAGTTGTCTTCCAAGTGGTTATATAAGCCCAAACTTCTTCTGATAATCTATTTTCC
Source organism: Sequoiadendron giganteum (assembly GCA_007115665.2). NCBI lineage: Eukaryota > Viridiplantae > Streptophyta > Pinopsida > Cupressales > Cupressaceae > Sequoiadendron > Sequoiadendron giganteum. The sequence continues at coordinate 445,779,970 of CM021102.1, read as the reverse complement.
CAATCCTTTATGTGGATATCCACTGTTTTTGTTAGGATGGCCTCAATCTCTCTGTTTGTCACCTCAACTTGTCCATTTTCCTAAGGGTGATAAGGTGTATAATTTTTGTGCCTTATGTTATATTCATTAACTAGTGCTATAACAAGTTTTGAGGTAAACTAAGCTCCTTGATTAGTTACTATTTCTCTTGGGACTCCATACCATTTTAAAATTTCTTCATAAAGAAATTCTATAACTTTTTTGTCTCTGGCATGGCTTTGACTTCTACCCACTTAGTTACATAATCGGTGCATACCAAAATATAAGACTTACCATTTGATGGGGGATTAATGGGTCTCACAAAATACAATCCCCAATTGTTAAAGGGAGTGACTACTACTTGGGGATAGATTGACATCTCATCTAACTTGGTTGGCCTACCCATCCTTTGGCATCTATCACATTTTCATGTATATATTCCTGCATCTTTGTGGAGTGTAGGATAATAGTATCTCTTGTTCAAAAATTTCATTGTTGTCATCTTGGCTGCAAAATTTCATGGGTTTCATCTTCCCTCACATCTTCTCATAACATGATCTGGTCCAATATAAAATAAGCATCCAACTATCCATGAAAAAGTGAAATAATTTTCAATCAGGACTCTTCTCTCTTTTGGACAGAAATGAGGAGGAACTCTCCCTATCACAAGGTAATTATCTATGTCAGCATACTAGGGTTTCTTAAGAATAAGAGCATGAGTCAAGGCTGTCTTTAAATCATAAAATATTTTATCACAACCTTCTGTCTATGGGAAATCAACTTCTTTAGTCAGGATACTATACAATGGTATTGTTATTTTGCTTTGATGAAATTCTTATAATAGTCTACAAGTCCCAAGAAACTCCTAACATCCTTTTTTTTTTGCAGGTATAGGTAGATTAGTAATTACATCAATTTTTGTAGGATCAACTTGAATTTTGTGGTGGCAAAATGTAGTGGAAAAGAACTAGACCTTCCTACATCATTATGAAGTACTTCTCACTGTTTAAAGATAGATTTTGGTCTTCACATCTTTGTAGGAATTTCTTCAAATTGTTCAATTCTTCATCAAAATCAGCACCATAGATTGTAAAATCATTGATATAGATTTCCATGTAGTCAAGGGAGATGTCTTAAAATATATTGATGACTTCTCTTTGAAAAGTTGCAGGTGTGTTGCATAACCCAAAGGGAAGGACTGAATAGGCATATGTCCCCCATTGACATGTGAATGTTGTTTTTTTTTGGTCTTCTAGTGCAATTTAAATCTGATTGTAACCACTGAATCCATCAAGAAAAGAAAATTACTACTTGCCTACAAGAGAGTCTAGGACTTGATCTACAAAATCCAAGGGAAAATGGTCCTTCTTAGTAGCAGCATTGAGCTCCCTATAGTGAACACAAACTCACCATTTTCCTCCCTTCTTAGGCATAATTACCAATGGAAACACCCACTGGATGTATGAAACAAGGAAGATAAAATCCTACATCTAGTAACTTTTGCATCTCTATTTTGATAATTTCCCTCAATGCAGGGTTGATTCTCCTTTATGGCAGCCTTACAGGTGTAGAATCATCTTTGATATATATCTTATGAGTGTAGAGATTTGGATCCAATCCCTTCATATCATGATAATCCCAAGCAAATTCTTTTTGATGGGATTTCATCAAATTTTCCAATGTCAACTATTGCCCCTCACTCAATTTACTATTAATAGCCAGATATCATCCTTTAAACACATATAATTGTGTAACTAACTCCATCATATCTGCTTCATTAATACATTGTACCTTAAGTTCATGTGGCAACATTATGTGAAACATAGTTGTTGATGCAGGAAATTTGTCTACTAGAAGAGTGGCTGCATGAAGTCTGTCTACAGAGACAATGGATGCATGAAGAGTGGTTGTAGGAAGTCTATCTACTAGAAGAGTTGTTGCAAGAAGATTAGGAATAATTGATAGAAGTGTTTGCATCAGGTCAGTAGAACTAGGCACATGAGCAAGTGATGTCTCCTCTATCTAAAAATGGTTATGAAGTATACTAGATAACACTTCATCTTCATCTTGAAGCTACATGAAAGGAATTTTCCCTAGCATCATGAGCTACACCACAGAGTTAATTTATTCATCCTCTTCACCAATATGTGGCCATACAAAACAATCCACATCATGGGATGGCTGAGCAGGAGGATAAAAAACAATATTTTTGGTGTTCCTACCATTAGAAATGGTCATGTCACCTGACCGACATCCAATATAAGTTCCTGTAGTTGCTAACCATGGCCTACCAAGGATAATGGGATACTCGCCTAGTGTAGATTTGGGAGAAAGAGCCATGATGTCAACTAGATATCCCAAAGAGTCTATAATCATGACAAGGTCCTCTAATATGCCATTAGGCTTAACACTGGAACTATCAGCAAGCTACAGGTCAGTATGTGTGGATCTCATGCTTGCAATGTTTAGTTGTTGTAGGATTTCTTTAGTCATCACATTGATTGTTGCACCCAATTCAATCAAATCATTATTTATGTTTATCCCATTTATAATAACCTCAACCACAAGACTGCCTGGATCATTTTACTTGAGGATAGTTACTTTTCCAAGCATGATGTTAGCCAATTGTCTGGCTACATGAACTGTAGTTGGGTCCTTCTTTTTCCTACCCAATTCCTTGTGGCATGCTTCTTTAATTTCCTTTCCATATATAGGAACATATTTTATAGCCTAAAACAATGGATCTAGACATAAATATGCTTTAGCTAGTCTAGAATATCAAAAGTAGTTTCCTCCTTGTCTTCTTTTTATTTAGAAACTTCCAATCTCTAGGGGAATGGTGGTTCTTGGGCTTTTTACTTGGCTAGAACTGGTTTAGGATTCTTAGGTGCACAAGGCTTAATGGGATCAACTAGAGATTCTTCTTTCTATTCCATAGGAATCTCAATGATAATATGGGTGGAAGGAGCTAACAAGGTAGTTCCTGAATGCAGACATATGTAGGGAATTGATTTGGATCAAAATAATATACAGGCTATTGTTGTGGTTTATTATTTGTGTTGGGTGTGGGTTGGGCTGGTAATTGAGTAGGTTTGGATACATTTGAGATTGGATTAGTAGGTTTTTGGGGTTGAGAAGATGGTTGCATGTAGTTGGTTGTCTGGTTTGGCCATTACTGGCCACCTCTCCATTGAAATATTTGTTGCCAATTTCCTAGAGGTGCCTGCCAAGGTCCTTGAAACTGCTACCAATTCCCCTGAGGTTGTTGCCACTAAGGTGAGGAATTTTGATAATTTTATCAAGCATTTGGAAGGTTACCCCAAGACTACGATGGATAACCTCCATAGTTGGATGGACAGGGGGGGCTTCCACTGGTTACCAAATGAGTAAGAATTAAAATATGGCCCAGTAAAAGATAGTGGATTTGATGGCATCCCTTGTCTTAAAGCTCGTGGAATTTTCTGTCCAACAAACTAGACTTCTTCTTCCTTAGTCTGAATTGTTTGAACTCAGGTGGAATCTACTTGTTTTCAATGTTAGCTATCACCTTGCATCTGTAGTCCTTCTTCTTTTGTCTATAATGGGGGCAATATTTTGTTAGCATTTCCTCTGCCTCCTCATGTTTCTTCTTAGCTTGAAGTGTATCCAGCTAAGTAGCTATATTATTGATGATATCTTGCTTGAAATCTACTAGTAAATTAGTAATCTCCATCCTTGAGACTCCACTAGTGGATGACTTACCCGTAAAGGATTGGTAAGCTCTTCCTTTCTTTGAAGTTTCCCTAGAATAGTTTTGACATAGCTTCTTGATATCCTCCCAGGGACTTGAGTGATATCTCCTCCCACCACTAGTTCCAAGGCATCAGTGCAGTTCTCACTAATTCCTCTAAATAAAAGCAAATTTTGTGAGTCTTCATTGAGTGTAGGGTTTGGAGATTTCTACAGATAAAAAAAAAAACTTGAAATGAAATCCTCTAGGCTCACATCTTCCTTTTGCTAAATTATGAAAATGTCACCTCCTCTCATATCACTACCCCTCCAATACTCATAATTTTCAAGGAAATTTGTCTTCATATCTTCTCAAGTCTCCATAATTTTTTTTCTAAGGCCCATAAACCACCTCAATACAACTTCTTTCAAAGTAGTAGAAAATAGCTTAAGTTTGCAGGCATCAATGGTATACTCATCAATTTTGTAGATTATATCAAATTCAAATAAGAATGTATTATGATCTTCTATGACAATTCCATAGAACTTAGGAAGGACTTATGCAAGGATATTTTTGAGGTTATCAAATTCATTCTATTGAGCAATGGGAAAATGAAAAGCTAGTTGGTTCTAATTGTTAGGCATGTCTCCATTTGCATCATTCATGCCTTCTTGATGAAGTTCTAGAATAAAGGGTTCTTCAACTAGATTTTAATCTTCAAGGAAAACTTTAGAACTAGTCAAGTCAGAGAATATATCAACAAAGGGGTGTGTCTCTTCTTGTTCCTCATTTCTGGGTAGATTTGAAAGTTTTACTAGCTGAAATGGCTCTAGATTATTAGGAAGGAATCTCCCATAAGCATCTCTTCTTCTTCTATACATGCGGTATCAACTCAGTATCAGCCAACTCACACAAAGAATGGGTGGGGAAAAATAGTGGATCATAACTTCTAACACTAAGAGAAAATTCTAGAAATACTACAGCATAAAAAAAAATCAATGACTCCAAAGGATTCCCTAGTTTGACACCATCCTCGAAAATGGTGCCAAAAATGTCGACCTCCTACAATGATTTCAATAAATAATTTTTTATAGCCATGATTCAAAGATTGGAAATCTAACCTGAATAACCATCTTAACCATCATGAAGGTGCATTTAAATTGTCAACCCAGGGATGTGAACTTGAAATTGGTCAGTACAGTATGTGCACTAGGAACTCAAAGTAGTCATCTTCATTGTACAACTAAGAGACTTAATACTAAAACTAAATTGCATGGAAGTAAATAAAGTAAGTGTTGAACATTACTCAACAATTAAACTTAAACTCATCATGCATGACAAAAATGAAAATCTAAGTAGCAAACAGGAAACTACTCTACCTGCTTTGGCTACAAGAACAGTCACAGAATGAAATCCTAGTGGTTGCAGGAATAGTAGGTACTAGATTCTTAACTAAGTACAAAATAGAAGCTAATACTAATCTAACTAAACTAAACAAATAGATTAATCACCAAGTGGGCCCCCTTGGATGAGTATCCTCTAAAACTAATACAAACTCAGATACTCAACTCATAATCTCATTTTATTCAGTGGAAAGTGAAAATACAAAAGAGTTTGTCTGATAGTATTATCATATATTACAATAGCTTGGTGACTAAATCCTCAAGAAGGAGGATCCGAACCTTTTTTATCAACTAAATAGGGTAGTCAACTCCCACTAACTGAGAGGACATCATTTAGGGAAAGCAGCGAAAAGATTGGAAGGGTGGTTACACATGCAGGGGAATCCGTTCAGACATCCAGGCCCAAGCGTGAACTTTACCACTGCAGGAATGCCCACATTTCTCAATTCCATTAAAGATCAGCATAAGGTGGTTACATGAAACTGACATGGGAATATCCTGTCGTCATCCTCTAGTTGAAATTTGCACGATTATTCTGTGTGACCAGTTGGTGGTTGTATTTCTCAACTTAGCATTCTCAATCATGTCTGCATGGAAATGTCAGTACGCATAATAACTGCATAGCTATAATCACCTTAAATAAAATTCATTAACCACATGCAAGATTAATATAGATATTCCACATAATAGGTTAATATCATTAAAAATAACATAAATAGAATTGAACCCAAATTTCTTATGGATTGAGAGAAACTATATAAAAGTATCAGCATGTAATATCAAATTCCATGGTAACTTCATCAAATAAACTATAGATTCTACCTATAACTAGACCAAAAACCAAACTCATCAAGACTCCCATAACTTTTCCATCTCTTTATTTTCTTCATTATCCTTACTTACTATTAGTTCTAGCACCTTTCATGTGTAACATCATGTATTTTATTCTCCTTTTTTTCCTTTTCACCTAGAGGACTTAAACTAATTATTTATTTACTTGTACCATAACACTTTTAGTGTCCTAGTTAGTTTCCTTGGATAAAAAAACTTCTAGACTCTTTTTTATGTGTACTTTTTGTATCTACAATAATTCATACCAACATTTCTCTCATGTAGATTTTCTTATCTAACTACTCTCACATGCAACTTCATTTTTTTAGCATGTTACCCAATCAATATCACACTTTTTCTTTCACTTCTTATTTTCCATATTACCTAATCAGTATCACAAATAGTATTGGTTTTTTTGGCCTACTCATGGGCTCTCGTTACTTGATGGATCATTATTTAGCTATATGTGGAATCCTCTTCTGTTTTCCACCATTTTATTGAGATGTGTGGATTCCAATCATATTGTTTTTGTGTGTGTGAATATTTGGGATAAACTAATAAGCTAAACAAACACACCAATGCGACATTGTATCAAAAAAAACTAATTTAAAGATAAAAAAACTCTAAACTCGATAGATTCTTCAAAGATGTCCCATTATCCTGTATATCCAAGGATTCATTTTAAGTTGCTTTCTCTCAAATTGTGTAATAAAAGGCTCAACAAAATGACAACCTAGAGAATTAGATAAAATATAACATGCATTCCTATGCTAAATGATATGAGATAAATCTATGCTAAGATATGAAACTAAAACAAATTATGCAATATTATTCTACCATGATTGCTTGTGCTAAAATGATAAAGCTAAGATGTGTTATGCTCAATAAATCTAGGATATTAAGATTTCTAAATGTTGGATAATGCAACTATCATTCTCAGGCTATGCAACTAGATTAGATTCTTTTCAAATCACAAAGATGCTATATTTATAGATTTTTGGAGGCAAAATCCTAGTTGGCAAAGATCAACGGCTGAAAAAAAAGACTGGTAAGATGAACGGTGGAAGATCGAGAAGCAGGAGAGAAAGATAGAAGCTAGAGAGAAAGAGGGAAAATGTTTCCTCCTACACAACCTTCCCCATTCAAAAATGAAGGAAAGTAGCCATTTGTCATTTTTAGTTATGAGGAGTTAGTTGGTAGTTCGAGAAAATTCAATAATCAAATAATTAAGTTATTTAATTATATGTGACATGTGGATTTAGAAGTTTCCATAATTAAATATTTAAAATATTTAATTATATGCGAAAAGTGGAAAAGGTGTTTAGTTAAATATTTAGAATATTTAATTTATATGAAGTGAAGAATAAGAAATGATGATGAATTTCTAGAAGAATATCTTTATTTGAATTTAAAAATTCAAACTTAAAGTAATAGGGTAATTAAATTAAATATTATAATTTATTTAACTAATTAAGAAGAATATAAAAAATGATAATAATTAAATAAACTTAGTTATTTAATTAAAATAGAAGAATTAGAAATGAACAATATAAATAAATAATTAAATTTATTTATATGTAGATGAAATTAGAAAATTTATTAAATAACTCATATTTAACTAATTACAAGACTCGATTTGATGTGACCATTTCTAGATGTATACATTTTTCCCCTCTTTAAAGTGATTTGTTTTACACATTGCTTCAAAGAAAAATTTAGATAAAGAAAATTTTGCCCCCTAACTTTGAAAATTTAATTGATGATGCTATATGCCCCCTCGGGAGATAAATAATTGATTTGAATATTTTGATGATGTTTTGAAGATTTTGATTGATTTGACGGAGTTTCACTGATTTATCTCCCGAAATAGCGGCCAGCTTTAAAATAACCCCACCTTAATTACCCCCTTAAAAGGTGGAAAAAAGGTAAAAGTCATTATCATTTTACTATTGCATTTGGGTGAAAAACAGAGCTTTGAGATACTGCAGATGACATGGTCATCCACTACAAGTGACATAGATTCGAGAGGGTGTGATGATATTAGAGACCAACTGCGTATGGACCTCTGGTAAGATTTTTAAACCGCCCTTGTGAATTTTTGGTTGAATTTCTCACGCTTTTTGATTTTTTTTGAATTTTTCCTAGCTAATTTAATGCATCCATTTTTCTTTTAGCTCAAGCGAGCTCTCAAGTAGCGCATAGAATAATTATTTTAGTGCATTTAGAATAGAGCATTTACACCGCAGATTAGCGCATAGGCTAATGTAGCACATAGGCATGATAAAGTAGCGCATAGATTGGATATCACGCATAGGATGATAGATTAGCATATACATTTGGGGATTTAGCGCATAGACTGAATTAGCGCATTTGATAGATAGATGAGCATATTGACTGGATAGAGTAGGGCATATGCTGAAATAGTGAATTTACCCTTTGTTTTAGCATATCCATGGATCTTTAGCACATTTGCTAATTTGGCACATTGATTGTCTGTTTTAGCGCATCCATGAAATTTTTCTGATTTGAATTTCTTGAAGATCAATTTATGATTTCCTGATGTTTGTTGCTATATTAGACAACTAATTTAACAAAATTGAGTTGAATCAAGGATAATTGATCTAATTTTGATAATATTTTGATAAATTTGTTCTCATGTTGAAATGAAAAACAAATAGTAAAATGATTGATTTGATGATGATTTGTAGATAAATTTATCTTCATGCTTGATGAAAAAAAATCAGTAAAGATGAACTGATATGTTAATAAAATAAAAATTCATGCTTGATGAAAAACAAATAGTAATGCTGACCTAATATTTTGCCGATGTTTGAATTTGATAAATTTTCTTTCATGTTTGATGAAAAAAAAATAGTAAAGATGATGTGTTGTTGATAAATTTGTCTTCATAAATGAAAAACAAATATTAAAATGATGAGTTGATATTGATGATGATTTGATTTTGCATGATCACATGATTTTCTGATAGATTGATGTACTTTTATGATATTGTGATTTGATTGATTTGATATTGATATGATGTGTAGGAGGATTTTAAGATCCTCCAGATCAGAGAGAAATTTCTCGGGACCTGGGAGATGATCCCTAGATTATCACAGCTTGAGATTGTAGTGATTGCTAGATGTGGATTGGGTTCATTTCTTAGGATCCCACAAAATAGGATCAATAAGGCATTACTAATAGCTTTATCTGAGCGATGGCACAGAGAGCATAATACCTTCCATTTTCCCACTGGTGAGATTACAGTCACTTGTAAGGATGTGTACAGGATTTTAAGGATCCCAATGGTTGGTGAGATTGTGGTCTATGACCACAAGGAGGTTAGTGGGACTCATTCCCTCTAGAGAGTGTTTTAGGATCCGAGCATCAACAGATATGATATCCCCTAGAGAGACATGGTCGAGAGTTATGCCCCACTCCCCTCTATATTGGTTGGATTTATTGGTGGATTTTTGTGTCCCAACCATAGGTCAAAGAGATTGTCGATAGGATGGGGTTGACTTCTAGAGCAGATGATCCTACATCAGACAAGGTATGCATGGGGTTCATGCATTTTTTCCCACCTATACCATGACTTGCATCAGGTAGTATACATAGGTGGGAAGAGCATATCTTCCAAAGTTATGCTCCTAAAAATTGGGGCATGGGAGCATATTTCTATCATGTGCCCCTTTGTAGGGAGAGATCATCCCATTGGTCATCTTTATGTTTATGCATACGCAGGTCCACTTGTTCAGCCTAAGCTGGGAAAGTCAGAGTACTAGAGGAGAGTGTTGGATTACATGGATACTATCATTTGAAGGCCATATGTAGAATGTGAGGCCTAGGACGAGGATGACATTGAGTTTCCCTTCTGTGGCCTATCCAGATATTTGATTGGGAGGACCCCATTCATCATAGAGAGCTTCTTGGTCATGTGAGTTTTGAGACAATTTGGTAGAGTGCAGGTGATTCCGTAGGGAATTTCCCATTATGCAAGGCGAAGGGAAGATGTTGCAGAGTGGGACCCATTCATCCCTTATGAGGCAGCCAGGGCAGAGTATCTAAGTTTACAGCTAGAGCTATGGGATTATATGCTAGACATCATAGATGCTTAGATGATAGAAGAGTATATAGTGTACTTCCATAGACACCCATTTTTGACATTGACAAGTCCTAGTGAGCCTACCCGTTTACTTGATGGACCAGCACTACAGCATGCACAGAAACAACAGAGGGGTGAGGCACAACCAGAGCAACCTATTGGAGGAGGAGAGGATATTGGTGGAGGTGAGGATATGGACATTGATGAGGATGATGGGGAGGACAGTGATGTGGATAATGATGATGGGGATGATGGGGATGGTGGGAGGAGACCACCCATTTTTTACTTCCAAATCAGGACTAGGCCGAGGATAGTGAGGATAGTGGAGCAACCAGTAGTAGGCCCATCTCACATCATGATCAGGGCTCCATCCCGAGAGCAGTAGGGTCAAATTGATATGTTAGAGACACAGGTACAATCTATCCAAAGCCAACTAGCATAGGCTTAGATGATGATCACTCAGTTACAGACATAGATGGCATAACTACCACCCCTGGACCCACAGGTAGCTCAGTTGATTGTTGAGCGAGACATTTTGAGGCAACGTTGCCAGTAGGTAGAGGGTATAGAAGATAGGTTAGTGAGATATGTGGAGGGAACCTCTATTGGAGAGGCTGTTGCAGAGGGACTGGAGACTACTTGAGAGGCCAAGTATTATAGGATGAGATATTGTGAGGCTGTTCCTCCCAAGTAGTGAATAGCCTTTACACAGTCTGCCAGCAAATCTCGCACTCGCTCTTGCGGTCATTCTAGGAGATGCACCAGGAGTATATTATAGTCAGGCCAATGAGAGACAAGTGTTATAGGTGGTAGAGATCCAGCCAGACCCACTACTTTTGGATGAAGCTGTAACCATAGTCCCCATTATGATGCTCCCCATTGATGACTTGTATACATCCAAATTTTTCACATTTTATGTATCTTTCTAGACATTTGATATCATTTTACATTTGAACATTTATTTGATGAGATTATATGATATGCAATGGTGATTTCTATATGCATTTATATGATGGATGTTCATGTATTCATTTTTATTTCTTTATGGTATGTTTGCTTATGATTATGTCATGATGATGCATGTTTATGGATAATGATCTTTGCATGATGATACCTATGCATGTGATATGATGCTTATACATATGATAAATAATGATAATGATCTGATGACCTGTATATGAACTTTACATGCTTTATGATTGATGACTATGCAAAATATGTTATGATGGACAATATGAATGATATGTCAATGAATGTATATTGTTTTATGATGTATGAATTTTTTTTTTTATGGATGCAAAAATGTTGTGATGAAATAGATGTTGTGGATGCATTTTATTCTTTTCCAATGTATGGTTATGGATGTTAAATCAATGATGTTGATGTGTTAAATGCAAAATTAATGGAAACAAATGAATGAGTTTAAATGATAAGTAATGAGTGATAATTGAAAATGAAATGAATGATAATGATAATGAATGAATGAATGATAAAAATGACGTGAAAATGAAATGAATGACAATGATATGTAAAATGATATGAAAAATGTCAATGAAAATGAACATGAAAATGATGATATGAAAATGATGTGAAATGATAACGATAACAATATGAATGTGAAAATGATATTCATATGAATGACAATGAAATGATGGGATGATAAAAATGATATGCAAATGATAATGCAAATGATATGAATGGATTATGAAAATGATTTGAAAAAGATACATAATAATGGTATGATAAATGAAAGTGAATGATTATATATAAAAAATGAAAATGAAATGAATGATAAGAATGACATGAAAATGATATGAAAATTTAATGAATATGATGATGAAAATGATATTGATATGAAGTGAATGCTAAAATCAGTAAGAAAATGATGAATATGTCGTGAAAGTTATATTGATATGAAATTATATGAAAAAGATATGAAATCATAATGAAGATGCTAATGAAAATGATAATGAAAATGGATAAAATGTGAAAATGATATGAAAATAATAATGAAAATGATATGTGAAAATAATATGAAATGATGATATGATAAAGGAGGATGAAAAATAAAAATGAAATGATAATAATGTGAAAATGATTTCTGCAATTTCCAAATTTACTCAATCTTTGTTCAAAAGAGATATATATCTTTTCCAAACTCCAAAATGCATTACGCAAAATTCAAAATGAATGCAATCTATATTAATCATGCAAACTTAACTATGTAAAATGAACTATACACTACTGCCATTCTATGAACCAGCTTTATTCTTGTTTATCACCATTGAGCTTTTTGAATTGTTGGAAGTTAGTACAAGCATCATAGGGTAGATCCGCCCTGATAATGTCTTGAGTACAAATTTCATGATGTTTGATATATCAAGTTAATACAAGCATCGAAGTATAATTGAACTGAGATGAATTGAGTATTGCTTGTGTAACTAGACTAAAGTTAATCATTTTCTTATGCAAATCTCAAAATGTCATCAATGATACTTTTGTAAACCATGTCTCGTGACAAATTTGCATAGTAATAATGATTAACTTATAGACAACAAACAAAGAAAAATCACATTCCTTCCTTGTGACTCTAGTTTAGTACATCATTGAGCCACTCTAGAGATATCATGTCATAAAATTTCAAAACAACAGTTCAACTTATGCTTTAATTGTTCCAATCATTTTATTTAGATTAATATCATCCAATTTGTTTCAGTATCATTCTATGACATGTCTCATAGTTGTTTTGACCATGGATGATTGAATATTTGATGTTGATCTGATATTCAGATAGTTGACGTGTGTTACTATTTGTCTACTTTAAAAGCTCAAAATTTGATTACCCCTAGCAAGTTTACACTTTTACTTCTGATTAGACACAACCTACTGCTAGGAATATAAAAAATGATCATCAATCCATGATGAAATCCTTGTCATCTCTAGGAAATGTTATGTGCATGATATGGATATTATGGTAGGAGATGGATTTGATGCTGATAAAAATGGTTATGTACAAATGATGCAACACATAACTTAATAGATGGAAGAGCCAACTAGATCACAAATAGCGCCTATTTCCCAAGTTTTCACCATTTGTTTTTATTGCACTTTTTTAGATTTTGTGATTTTTTTGTTGCTACCAAGATGCCTGTTTGCCAGGTTTTCATCAAGGCAACGATTTTTTCTCTTTGTTGATTTTTTTTTGTATTTTTTGTATTTTTTATTTTTTTTGTATTTTTTCTTTTTTTCTCTTTTTGATTTTTTTGTATTTTTCTCTTTTTCTCTTTTTTTTTTTGTATTTTTTGATATTTTGATTTTTTTTGTTGTCACCAAGATGCTTGTTTGTCAGGTTTTCATCAAGGCTGTCATTTTCCCAAGACATTTTATGTTGTTTTTTTATTTTAGACATAGAACTTATTCAAATGAGTGCTATTGATTGGGTCTTCAAATAGGTCCCCTTCTGGTGTAGACAACTAATATGCTCCAGAACCATATGCTACAATAATGACAAATGGACCCAGCCAATTTGGTTTGAACTTTCCTTTCTTTTCTTGATCTTGTTGGTTGTGAGGATTTTCCTTCAGGACTAGGTCACCCACTTGAAATGTTCATGGTCTGACTCTGTGATTGTAGCTGCGAGACATGAATTGTTGATAACCCTTCAAGTGATTGGCTTCACTTTGTCGTCTCTCATCAAGCAGTTTCAATTCTTCTAGCCTATAAACTCTATAGTCTTTATTAATTATGAGTCCCTTCAGTGAGACTCAAAGTGAGGGTATCTCAACTTCTAGTGGCAAGATTGATTCTGCTCCATAGAACAAGGCATATAGGGTGGCCCTTGTTGGTGTGGGGATGCTAGTTCTATAGGCCCACAAAGCTGGATTCAACTAGACATGCCAATCATGGCCAACATCATTTATCGTCTTCTTCTGGATTATTTTATTTGAAGCCTCTGCTTGGTCATTTCCATGTGGATAATAAGGTGTAGTGAAGCTGTATTGGATATGGAATCTTTCACAAAGTTTGTCAACATCCTGATTCTTCAAAGGTCTCCCATTATTAGTGATAATGGAGTTGGGAATGCCATACCGACATATGATGCAATTCAAGATGAAGGATGAAATTTTTTTGCCAGTTACTATGGTCAATGGAACAACCTCAATCCACTTGGTAAAATATTAAGTTGCCATGATTATAAACTTGTGCCCATTTGATGAAGAGGGGTATATTTTTCCAACCAAGTCTAGTCCCCACTAAGAAAAAATCCATGTTGTAGTGAAAGGCTGGAGCTCTTAAGTAGGAGCATGAATAAGGTTCCCATGTATTTGACACTTTGGACATTTCTTTACAAAGGTGAAGGATTCCTTTTCCATAGTTGGCCAATAATAGCCCATTCTAACAAGTTTATTAGCTAAGGTTAATCCACTTGAATGAGTTCCACAAATACCACCATGAACCTCTTGTAAGGATTTTTCGGATTCATCACATTCAAGACATCGAAGGAGGGTACCATCAAGACCATGTTGGTAAAGGGTGTTAGCAATTAAGGTATAGCGAGAAGATTGGTGTATGAAATTTCTCTTCTGATTCTGGGACAAATTCAGGGGTAAGATAGTATCTTTTAGATATGTATAGATTTTGCAATATTTAAAGGGGAATCAGAAAAAACTAGATGAAAAATGATTTGGGTTTCAAGAATATCATAGGAAGGGTAGAACAATTGTTCCACAAGTAATTCATATCAAGCTTTATTTTTTGATAGTTGTAGTAGCGAAGCAATTGTAACCATGACATATACAAGTTTGTTGTCAATCCACATAATCTATGTGAACTTGATCTCAACAAAATACTTCTTGAAATCATAAACCATGTTTTTATAAGGCATTAAATTTTCATCCTTAGTCTAATAATCATAATTGATTTGGTTAATGAAAATTTATGAATCACCATAAACTTGTAGCTCTGTGATCCTCTAGTCCAATGCTATTCTCATTCCAATAAGTAGTGCTTCATATTCAGCTATATTGTGTCCTCTTATGCCAATAATTCCCCTAGAGATACTTTTGTGGATGAGATGTAAAGTATGAGTGGCTATTTTGGTACTAGCGGAGCCAAGATTGGTGGACTCGTTATATATTGCTTTATTTGATTGAACGATGTTGCACACTTTTCCTCCCATTTGAAAGGAACATTTTTGTGAAGAGATACATGAAAGGAAAACTCTTGTTTGGTAGTTGTGCAATGAACCTCCTGATGGATTGTAGTCATCCTTGTAATGACCAAAGTTGGCTGATATTTCTTGATGGTGGAATCCCCATGATGGCTTTGAAATTTGCTGGATCTACCTCTATTCCCTTTTTTGAAACAATATAGCCTAAAAGATTTCCTTATTTAACCCCAAAGACACACTTCTTTCGATTGAGTCTGACCTTGAATTTTTCGATTCTAACAAATATTTAAGATAAGATATTCATATGTCCCTTTCTTGTGTAATATTTTGCTAAGAGATCATCCATGTAATCTTCCATGAAAGTGTGCATCATGTCATGAAACATTGTAGTCATTGCTCATTGATAGGTTGCACCTACATTTTTTATTCTGAACGACATTACATTCCAAGAAAAAGTACCCCATGGACATGTGAAAGGAGTCTTGTCTTGATCTTCACGTGCAATTTTGATCTGATTATACCTGAAAAATCCATCCATCAGTGAATACATGACATGCCTAGCTGTTAGGTCCACAATTATGTCAATATTAGGCAGAGGAAAATCATCTTCCAGACATGCCTTATTTAGATCCCGAAAATCTATACAAATTCTTTTTCGCCCATCTAGTTTTGACATTGTTACAATGTTAAAGATCCATTATGCATAGTCGATAGACCAAATCAATCCTACATCCAATAGCTTCTTCAATTCTTCCTTGACCAACAATGCAACATGCAGATGCATATTTCTAAGATTTTTTTTCACTTGTTTTTCCCCTAGAATTATAGACAACTGATGCATGATAAGATTAGGATCTAGTCTAGGAATATCCACATATGACCAGGCAAAGTTGAGTTGATTATCCTTCAAGAATTATGTGAATTTTGGGATTTCTTCCTTTGTAAATGAAGCAGAAAGTTGTAGGATCTTAGGTTGTTTTGTAGTGCCTATATTAATTTCTTGTGTTGGCTCGATAAAAATAGAAGACCTCTCTCGATAGTTTTTTGGGAGAGTGTCAAGTTTCTCATCTTTCAGTTCCTTTAAAAGGTTTTCACTATTAGATATGCTCTTTATTTTTCCTTTTTCATGATCTAACACTTCCTTTTTTTGGTTTTCACCATTAAATCAATCTTTTATATTATTAATTTTGCAGCTAACAAACATTGCACTCTCCTGATTGAAATTTTGATCATGAGATTCACTCATGGAACCTATTTCCAGATTGCAAGAACAAGGAAAATTTACAATGGTCTCATCATCTGGGAATATTGGGATATCAATTGGTTCAGTTTGATCCCAATCAATAAGCTCGGGATGCACTAAAGGCGAGGTATGATTTGGCTGGGTGAGGTCAAGGGTTGTTAAGGTCATGACATGGTTATCATTCTCACCATAAGGAAGGTCTATGATGGTATTGTCTTGTCAATTATTCATCTCATTTTGAACTGAATCATCCTCGCTCGAGTCATGGTCATCTTGTAGTACATAGCCAAATGGAGGCCTTGAACTTTCTCCTTGTGTAAGCATGGGTGTATATTTTTGTATGACATCCACCTATTTATCTCTCCAGAATTGATCATCATGAATTGTATCCCATTGATACTCATTTGAATTGGTATCAGAGTTATCCTATAATATGATAATAGTTTCATCTATTTCTTCACATGATTTCCTTAAAGTTGCTTCTTCTTGAGTTTTATTTAAAGTGACTTATTCTATGTCTTCTCCATACCCAAGTCATGTTTTATCTTTTGGATGAGCTACTTTTGGTTGAATGGGTTCCACCATTCCTTCCTTTCTTTTTCCTATGGGACCAGTCCCTTCATAGCCCATCCTTTGCATTATTGCATATCCTTTACCATATTATTTTGTGGGAAATTTAATATGTTGAAAAAAATCATCCTCACCTTTATATAGCCAATTGATAATAGCTCTATCTTCAGCTTCATTTTCCATCAAACATGGTGATGGTAACTGAAGATTGTGTTCCCAATGTCGAATCTACTGCAACTTGTTGTTTGGATATTATAGACCAATCATGTGACCTTGGGGAGACAGGTAGGTTAGAGAGACATGATGAATATTCTCCCACCCCTTTGTCCTTTAACTGATTTTTTTTGTCAAAGCTCTTTATTAATTAATTTTATTGGTCATTATGTTTGGAAGTAGAAACAAAAAGAGCCTCTCTATTATGTGGGACAAAAGTGTCATGGGTTGCTCTGAGATTAGAACAAATCCAACTGCTATTATGATCTACTGGTATGGTTGTTTTCTGTCCTTCATAAGGAAATTTTAGACATTGATGGTACCACTTACATCTCATGGGTCCGGGGATGACCCAAAAAGTATGTTATAAGAAAGGTCTCTATCCAAAACCTAGTAGGAAGTGTTCTTTACAACAGGTCCCACTCTGATAGGTAACATGATGAGGCCTTTAGAAGCTCATTCCTCACCATCATATGCTTTGACTACTATCTTTCTTCTTGGATCAACAGACTCTTCAGAATAACCTAAGCCAAGAATCAATTTTAAAGTAAAAATATTTAGACCACCTCCTCCATCTATTAAGACATGCCTGATTTAGGTTTTATGAACCATGACCTCTAGATAAAGTGATGAGTTGTGGGGATGAGTCATGGAGGCATCATCTTTCTCAGGAAATGATAGGCACACAAGTAAGGACAAGTGTCCTACCATGGCTTGAAACTTTTCAATATCCAAATCAATACATACAATTGTGTCAATGAGAGCCTTCTCCAAAACGTCTTTATGTGTTGGGGATATCTTGAGAAGCTCTAAAATAGAAATTTCATCCAATGTTTTCTATAATTGATCAACTAAATTATACCGCCTTGGAGAAGGGATAGTTGACTTGGATGAGATTCATTTTAAGACAATTTTAGCCTATCCTCTCATTGTTGCATTAACTTGTGGATACTCCTTCTTTCCTTTGACCTTGATGACGTTCAATTTTTGCTCATTCATGTAGATATGATTGATTGTGGCTTCTATACATAATTTACATTTTTTCCTTTGTCACTTGAAGATTCCCTTTTTTGATAATTGGGAAGAGGGTCCTTAATTTCCTGATGATCTTCATTGGCATGATGTCCCTAGACTGTTATCGTGGAAATTTTTGATCAAATCCTGGACCAAACTTTTCAAACCTTGGAAATTATTTGTCCTATGACCTTTGCATCTATGGTAATCACAATAATATGATTCATTCCATGATGGTGGTTTGACTCACGGCTCATAATCTCTCTAAGGCGACAACGTGATGCCATTTTTATCCATAAGTACTTTGAGAACTGATTCAAGAGATTGGCCCAAAGGAGTAAAACTCCATCGATCTCAGAATAATTGTGATTTGGGCGGATTTGAATTTTGATTATTTCTAAGATTATTATTGAAATTACCAAGATTATTGGCCATATTTCCTTGATTGGCATTGTTTCCCTGATTGGAATTTCTATTGCCTTGGTTAGTTGAATTTACAAGATTGGTGTTATTGCACTAAGTACCTGATAGATTGAGGATGGATGGATTTTCTTTCAGATTGTTGGCATCTACCACACCATCATTGACAACATTCTTGTTTCTATTCCAAAAGCTTGATTTTTCATTGTTGTTATTATGATTATATGAATTTGGAGTTTGTCAAGCTTTATCACTCCTCTCTTGAAAAAGGCTACTTCAATAGTGATTGCATTTTCAATCAACTTCTCAAATGATGGAGAAAAATGAAGGTTGAGCCTATAACTCATTTATTGATTAATACTATCAATAAAGATTTCCATCTTTTCATTTTCAGGAACTAGATGAGAATATCATGCAAATAATCTTCTCCATCTTTGCAAGAATGTGATGAAAGGTTCTCCAGTCTTTTTATTTGCTTTGTATAAATCAAGCTTGGTTATTTGATGTTGAATGTTGTAGGAGTATTGGGATATAAAATTTTTATTAGCTCCTCAAACGTCTTGATGGGTGGAGTAATTTTAGAAACCCATTCCATGGATTTCCCATCTAAACTTCATGGGAACAATCACATCAGGTATGTATCTTCATGAGCAAATTCAAGGCTCATATTTTGAAACTCCCTCATGTGATCAATAGGATCTATTTTCCCATTGTATCTATCAAATTTCAAGATTTCACAATGCTTTAGAAAAGGAATCATGTTGAGATTTCCATCAAAGGGATATGGACAAATATCTTCCAAACCATATTTCTTGGTTGCGCCCCCTTGTATTTTCTTAATTTTCCCTTGTAGTGCTTTTATTTTTTGGGTAAGAGCATTAATATTGTTTAAGGGGGTTTCAATTCTTTCAGTATCTTCTTTGATTTTATCTGTATCATAGTCTAAGGGCAATTTGGCACCTTGATTTTCCAATAACATAAAGTATCTTTCTTTATTTTTCTCTAAAAAATTTTCCATGGCTAAATGAAACTATGGAACTTTTTCAGCTTCTTGAAGCATTTCATCCATTATTTCATCTCTTGAACTATTTCCATGAATCCTATGAAAAGGATTTTCTTCCCTATCACCCATTTTGCAAAGTGGATGAAGGATGATGATCCTGTTATGGGAATTAAACTAAAAATCATAAATGGATGTGATGATGCATTTTGAAATGTCTTGATCTTAGTTTGAGAAAATGATGATTTTGCAAAAGCATAATTCTTCCAAGTTCTCTATTGTAGCACTTGATTTGGATGATTCGAATATTCAATTTCTGGTTGTGGAATGAGAGAAGGATGAATGGGATGACTATGATTATGCCTCTGTGAAAGAGCTCTTCATTGAAAGAAAGCTTGCGAAGATAAAGGCTCTAAAGCAAAATCATTTGTAAATCCCCTAGCAAAGTTATGATATCTATAGATGAAAGTTCGATGCTCAAGAAGAAATTTTTGACTTTTCTATAAAAAGAGCCTCTTTTTGAAAAGATTATTGTAGCTAAGGGGCCTTTTTCATTTCCTGATCCTTTTCCCAAGATATTTCTTGACAAATTTTGTAGATTTCTAGACCCTCAGCATAGAAAAGACCAGAATTTGTGGCAGATTGCATCAGAAAACTATTTTTGACTAAGAAAACAAATGTGCTACTCTGTGCTAGGGATGCGCTAAACTATTCAATGTATGTGCTAAAGGATCAGATGAATGTGCTAGACTGTTGCATGGATGCGCTGAATTTTTTCATAAATGCACTAGAATAGAGCATGGATGTGCTAGAATAGAGCATGGATGCACTAGAACAGAGCATGGGTGTGCTAGAATAAAGCATGTATGTGCTAAAATATCAAGTCAATGCACTGAAAGATCAAGTCAATTGGTTGAAATAGACATGTTTTTGACAGTTAACTAAATTGGATGATCTTATCTAAATTATTGTTTGAAAAACACAACATACAGTAGGAAGACAATTTTTTTCAAAGTCCTAGAATCTAAACAATAAGTGTATGTCCCTTGAAATTTCCATGGGTATTTGAACAAAATAAACACTTCAAGTAGACTCACTCTTAATGTTCAAAAATTCCATCATAATTATCATAGCCCACATCTTAGAATTGTGTCAACTCATGTAGTCGTGTTACCCCTAGAGGGCACCCATTTTTTTGTCTTTTCTAGGTGTGTACTCAAAGTTAGATTTATCAATCCCTTGATAAAATGATCCTTGGACATTATATGGTGAGTATCTTGGGGATAGTTTCTTCCTTCCTCTTGCACTGTGAGTATTATAATATTTGGTTACTAACTCGGTTAGCATCTACACTAAGGTTCATAGTAAGGGTTTTTGTTCAGTGTGGAAAATTATATACTCCCTCAGGAGACCTCCCAACCTCTAGAACAAATTCTTTGTGGATGGTTATCTTGCACACTATTGTCGAGTGGATTTTCATCAACAAATCGCTTTTGATTATAGTGGGTTGGAATCCTTGGCTTTAGGCATTCCCACTTAGGTCATACCTCTTGGGTGAGTACTTTTCCCCACAAGAGGAGGCCTGATAAAGGTTTTATAAAGCATAAATGGAATGAAATGAAAAGATGAGTTTGGTATTTTTATTACTCAGTTAAGGGGAGAGCATAGGCCTATCACCTGACAACCAGAACAAACAACCTTGTTCAATTTTAATCCTAAATGACAAATTTTCTAAGCTAAGTGAATATGTTGCTTCACAAAAGACATGGGATTCATTTTATCCAAGATATATCAATTGTTTGATGACTATCCTAAGATTGGTTTATTTTATTCTGAATGACTACCATAGGATTGCTTCATTTTAACCTTATGCAGAATGTATTAATCTCTATCTATGGACACGTCAGAATTAGGAATAAAAATTACCGTCTCTTGGATGTGTTAAAAGAAAACATAAATGCACTAAAAAAGAGCATATATGTGCTCAAAGAAACATAGGAGTGTGCTATAATAGAGTAGCTATGCACTGAAAGAACATAGGAATGCTCTAAAATAGAGTCGTTATGCACTGAAATAGGCCTTGTATGCACTAAAATGGGTCTCGTATGCTCTAAATTTTGAGTTGAGTTTATAACCCACCAGAAAACCTGCAATAAAATATAAAAAATGGGGCTTGAGCCCCACCGTGGGTGCCAAAAATGTGTGTGTGAATATGTGGGATAAACTAATAAGCTAAAAAAACACACCAATGTGACATTGTTTCAAATAAATCTAATTTAAAGATAAACAAACTCTAAACTCAGAAGATTCTTCAAAGACGTCCCATTGTCCTCTATCTCCAAGGATTCATTTTAAGCTGCTTGTTCTTAGATTGTGTAAGCAAAGACTCGACAAAATGACAACCTAAAGAATGAGATAACATATAACATGCATTCCTATGCTAAATGATATGACATAAAGCTATGCTAAGATATGAAACTAAAATAGATTATGAAAAATTATTCTACCATGATTGCTTGTGCTAAAATGATAAAGCTAAGATGTTGTGCTATGCTCACGAAATCTAGGAATTAAGATTGTTAAATACTGGATAATGCAACTATAATTATCACGCTATGCAACTAGATTAGATTCTTTTCAAAGCACAAAGAGGTTGTATTTATAGACTTTTGGAGGCAAAATCCTAGTTGGAAAAGATCAACGGTTGAAAATGAGCCTGGTAAGATGAATGGTGGAAGATTGAGAAGTTGGAGAGAAAGATGGAAGCTAGAGAGAAAGGGAAAATATTTCCTCCTACAAAACCTTCTCCATTCAAAAATGAAGGAAAGTAGCCATTTGTCATTTTTTAGTTATGACGAGTTAGTTGGTAGTCGAAGATAATTCCATAATTAAATGACTAAATTATTTAATTTCATGTGGCATGTAGATTTAGAAGTTTTCATAATTAAATATTTAAAATATTTAATTATATGTGAAAAGTGGAAAAGGTGTTTAATTAAATATTTAGAATATTTAACTATATGTGGACTGAAGAATGAGAAATTGATGATGAATGAAGAAGAATATCTTTATTTGAATTTAAAAATTCAAACTTAAAGTAATAGGATAATTAAATTAAATAAATTATAAAATTTATTTAATTAATTAATAAGAAGATAAAAAATGATAATAATAAAATAAACACAGTTATTTAATTAAAATAAAAGAATTAGAAAATGAACAATATAAATAAATAATTAAATTTATTTATATGTAGATGAAATTAGAAGATCAATTTAATAACTTTGATTGAATTAATTACTAGACTCAATTTGATGTAACCATTTTTAGATGTATACACTTACCAAATTTCACAACTCCCTCTAAGTCACTTATTTATCATCCATGTAGCTTCCTACACACTTCATTTTCATCATAGTTCCTCCTGTTCTAATATTTCTCCTCCTCTTTAGCTATCTTCCTTCACTAAATATTCTTGTCAAACAAAATCTATCTCTTTGGTTTTATATCTTCCTTCACTAACTAAATTATTTACATATTTCATGGACAATTCCTCTTGGCTTGTGAACTCCTTGATAACCTTTTTATTTCTACATATTTTCCATTTATCTAACCTAGATTATTATCCATTCAATTTAACGTACCCTAACACCCTTTCTACTTTATTTTATATTTCATGCAATTATTCTCCTACACGTAGATTCCCTCCATTAATTTTATCAAGGAGAATGGTTTTTTGTTTCCTATAGTCTTCAAATGTAGGTACGCCATTCTTTCTAATCATGTATGTTCGCATACAAGTTGCTGCAACCACAACTAAACATGTAGGATACATGAGCCCATCATCATCTTCCATCCATTGTGCTAGCTTGTGCTTTACCCGTACACTTTGATCCAACCAATATTCTGATATCTCTCCATTGCCCGATGGTACAACAACTACAAAAACATGTCCTGGTTTTAGTAGATCTGAAAGTTGGTCATAATCAAGTGAAATTTCCATTATGTAATTTTTCATGGACATAGTTTGAGATAAAGGAGTTAGATACTGTGGAACCCATGTATCCACCCACTCACTTGACTCAAATTGATCACACTCGCAATGAAAACAACTCTGACAAAATCAAGCCAACTGTCGTGTCCAAATGGTCCATGTGTTTGCATTTGAGCTTCAAAACAAATGCATCTTTAAAGAATATTTGATTGTATGACAATCCAATCTGTCTCCCACTGTACCCTCCTCAACCAACCAAAATAATTTGTACACTATTGAATCAAGTGTCCCTCCCTGTGACAATGCTGAACTATACCGATCAATAATAGAATGTGCATCACTAAATTTTTCTCCTGAAATCTTTAATTTCTCCTTAACTAGAGCTCTCTTTACACATGCACTTGCTCTATAATGCTCCGCTTTCCCATGCCTAGCTTCAAAAAAACTCCAAATATTAGGTACACCCCTCTCTACATGCATTCTACTCAACCATTAAAACATACGAGCGTTCTTGAATTGACCTATGCAATTATCTGACCAAATGAGATATCGGCCTAGTGCTATATCATGCTCCTAAAAGAACTCAAAAGAGCTCTCGAAACAATGTTGGACATACTCGGATGAGTGAGATCTATCATCACTCATATAAAAATGATACTCTCTAATTATATTTCGATCCTCCTTTGTACTATCAGGTACATGTCTAAACATTATGTGGACAAAAATAGCAATCTATATGGAACTGTAATACTAATATTGTACCTCATTTTGTGGTTGCAATGTGTATTTTTCTGCAAAATCAACCATTGATATAATAGTGCCAATTGGAAAAGAGTCCTTACATATCTTGAATTGTTGATCCAACCACTACGACCTATGACTATGCCTTGCATACTTGTAGAAAAGATTGTCCTTAAAATATGAAATAAAATCAGTAACACTGCATTCTTTTGTAATCAACTCGCATCTAGAACCTTCACCTCCACTCTGAAAAGTATATTTGACTATCTCATATCTCTTTTTCTCAATAACATTCTTTCCAAATTCATGCTCGGAACCCTCATGAAAACATTGAACAAACTTTGACAAACCACCACATTGTGAGCACTTCGCATTTAAACAATCATTTCTATAGAAAAAGGAACCATCATCTCTAGAGCATAAAAATAGATCTAGCAAGTCCCTTGATGATTTTAGAAGATGCATTGCACCACACTCCTACAAAATTTCATTAGTATGCAAACTAGAACGGATATAGCATAATAATTCATGGTACATTGAAAAATCCTCATGGTATTTGCAACAAGTATTACAAATCTTAAGAGGCACACAATAAAATGGCTTCAAACCTTTAAAATT
>CM021102.1:445699473-445752321 GCA_007115665.2 Sequoiadendron giganteum | reverse complement strand
ACTATATTTTATATTATATATATTAAATTATAAAATTTATTGCATTTTTGAAATCATATATTAAAAATTGTATATTTTTTCTAAAACTCATATCTAAAACATATCAAATATCAGATTCAAATTGGATATCCGATATGATGACACAAAATTTAATGCCTAGGTATTAGGCTCAGGCTTGCTTTGGAATTTGGTTTGGACCTACCAATCCTAAGAAGTGAACACGTAAAACATGTTTAACAACTTACTTTTCTATTCTAGACTTTGCCCATGTGGCTGATGACTTTTATTTTACCCAAAATTGATGAAATGAAAAGGGTTTGTAAAGGAGCTTCTCAGATTTCTACTAATATAAATTATACTTTACTTTGAATCTAATAAATAATTATTATTTATTTTCTATTAAAATTATGACTAAAGTCCTAATTCATAGCTTGATAGGAAAACATCTATAGCTTTCAAATGGTATCACATTTTTTGAATCCAAAACATGTCACATTATATGCTTGGCATACTATAGGATTTTAAAAAAAATGAATTTCATGAATTTTTGACCAAGTTAAGGTGGTCAAACATACCACTTTTTATATTTTTAAAAAAATTTAATAAAGAATTCATAATTAAGTTTTTATTTGAAAAAAAATTACAAAAAAATATGCATCACATCTGGACATGATTCCTCTACTTATATCTAAAATATTATAAAAAAATAGTATCATTTTATTATGGTTAGGGTGGTCAGACATACACCTAATTACAAAAAAATATGCATGAAATTTGGACATGATTCCTCCACTTATATCTAAAATATTATAAAAAAATAGTATCATTTTATTATGGTTAGAGTGGTAAGACATACACCTACTTCTTATTTTTTACCTGAAATTTAAGTACTACTCGATAGAAATTTCAAATTTTCACCAAATAGATTTTTTTTTACAAAAATTAACCTATTAGTTTAGAAACTACATTGAATTTGCCACAGATTATGTTTTTACAAATTTTTGAAATAATATAGATAACTTATTCAAATTTTTACATGAAGTTGCCTAATTCCGATTTTTCTAAATTTTCATTGCCACTTAAGGGCTTGTTTTTTCCATGATGATCCTGCACATACCCATGTTCAAAATGTTTTAATAGGAGTATAAAAATTCTCATTTCAAATAAAATAACAATTGTGCAAGGTCAAATATCATCCTACAAACCATATAATTTAATCTATGAAATTTTTACTACTATAAGGCCTACTTGAATTCTATCCATGTACTAGTGCCAGATTAGAATTTGGAGCACTCATATATGTGAGATTTGAAGTTGGAGGACTCATATATGTAGAATAAGTATCAGTGATCACAAATATTGTTGTTGACCCTAAAAATTTGTACACTTGATCACAATGATCATTGTTGAATTATTATAATGTTGATCACAATGATCATTGTTGAATGATTATAATGTTGATTACAAAGATAATTGTTGAACCTTAAAATTAAACTATAGATCGCAAAGATCATTGTTGAATGGTTGTAACATTGATTGTAAAGATCATTGTTGAACCTGTAGTGTAGGAAAAAATATCTCTTTTTCACACTTAATTTGGGAATGAATAATTAATAAAATGAGCTTAATTATGCCTTAATTTAGAGTTGTCATATGTATTTTGCATATTCACATTAAGTTTAGGGCCCTTTTTAATTAAAATAGAGTTAATTATACCTTATTTTTGTTGTTGTAAGGTGTATCTTTACACTTTCACATTAACCCAGGGATTTATTAATTGATTGAGGTTAATTTTCCTTAATTGACCTCTTTAATTCAAATCCAAGCCTAATTAATTGAAATTTCCAAGGAATAAAACCCGACATTTATAAATCCCTTGACATAAGGTTTAGCATTTTGTAATGTGTGTTCTAGGCAAGTGGGCTAGGACCCATTTGACATAGGGTGAATGGGTCCTCACTTGCACCTAGGACCTAAATTCAAATTATTTTTTTGGTGGTTTTTCAATGATTTCAAATGTATATTCAAATGTTATCTTGTGATATTATAATATCGATTCTTTATTGATATTGCTTACATGTTTTTCATATGAATGTAATATATATTTCAATGAACGATAAATATTGTAGAATCTTTAAGGGGTTGTTTTGATTAGATTAAAATTGGAAGGGACCTCGTACCTATAATAGATCAACCATTGAGGAAGAGGTGGCTCACAAAAATGAGACCACAAAAAATAAGACTCATAAGAAGTCAGAAAGAGAGTAATAAACAACTAACTTATGCTTTTGACTCAAGCCTAGAACTAGTAACAAGTCATGCTTTTTATCAGAGAATGAAATCAAAAAAAGGAGACCGACTGTATAGAAATAGAAGTAGCAAAGGAAACAACTCAGTAAACCCCACCCAATGTAGAAATTGGGAAGAAAAATACACACAAAAAGTTTTAGACTAGAGCAAAGAGCTGGTAGTAGAAAAATCTTGTAGCAAAGAGATAGCAGCAACAAGAAACCCCTTAGAAACCACAACCTTTTTGATCCAAGTGTGTGTTAGTAGAAGCCACCAACTACCAAAATCTAACAAAATCAACCAACGGGTAGAAATATGAGTACTCCTCCAACAAATCTCCACCTCAATAGGAGAAAAAGGAGACTCAAAGCCAAAGGCAAAAAACCCCTTGCAACCAAGGCATCAAAGACATCAAAGGAGAAGCTGAGAAAAAACCCAAGCCAACCTAACGAGAACAGTTTCAACCTCAATAGGAGACAACCCCACCTTAAAAGGGGAATCTAAGAAAGGATCCAAGGTAAAAGACCCAAAAACACCCACAAATCCAAAAGAGTATCACTAAAGCACACCTCAAATAAACCAAACCTTTCAAAACCGAAAAAAGGGTTCAAACACCAACATAAAGGAATAGAGTCACTCCACCCTAAAACCAAGAAAAAAAAAAACCTCAGAAGAGGTGGAGGTCAACAAAAAATCTCTGAAAAAAAACCTCGAACAAGGTAGCAAACATAGCACCCCACAAAACACCAGAATCCACCAATCCTAGAGAAAACTCATAGAACCGACAATCTTACCCTAAAAGAGGTAGAGCCCCACCACCACTCAACAAAGAGCACTAGACATTTCTAAGAGAAACTATACGAGGACATAAATAAACTTGGATCAACAACTAAATTAAGACACTAAAAAATGAGACTCGTCACAAGAGAGAATAAAAAAAGGAACCTAGTAAAGAAAAATTAGCACAAAACCATGACCACCAACAACACAATTGAGACACTGCAACCTGCATTAGAAAAGTAGAACCCAAAAAGCTACATGTTGCCATTAACCACGAAAAAAGGGAAAAGTAACAAAAAAATCAGCCTCAAACAGAGGAGAAGTAGGGAAAAACAATAGAAACAAGAAGGTTGCAAGGAGAGCCATGCACTTCAGAGGTGACCAGGGAGAAGAAAAATCCAAAACCCAAATACCCAAAAACAACCGAAGTGCCTCTGCCAAGCTTGGCAAGGAAAAAAGAAACACCCTTTGCACCCAAATCTAGAGGATCAACCCTTGCAAGCAAGGAAATATCAGGAGAACTACTAATCCAGGTCATGGTGGGCCGAGAACAAGCCTATGCAGCAGAAATGGGCACATAAGAATAGTAAGAAAGAAAATAATGCACATAAGGAGGAACATGCCTTAACCTCTAGCCTTTTGGGTCATCCTAATCTTTATTTGACCCTCTATCCTCTTCTTCCTCGGAAAAATATCTTAAATGCATAGAGGTGCTCCTCTTACCACTCGCAACCATGATTCCTTACACTTTAAGGGGTTGCTATAAATTAAAATTTAAGTTGAAATTATTAAATTTAGTTATTCTTATAAGAGATCCTAAAATGGGATAAAAATTTAAATTTTCTTCTAGTTTACCCTTGTTATAAATTAAACCTACTTATTTTCGATCATGAATGATGAAGAAAGACAAATTACTATGTGAAATTCCAAAAAAATGAAATGTGTTATAGTCTACCTCTAGTAATTTATTTTTTAACTTGTACATGTTGTCCTTATTGCTATAATTTTATAGTATTTAGTTTCTATAATAATAATAATTCACAAGCACTAGTCACCTTAAGCTAACTATGCATATTATTTTCTATTGTACTACTAGTAATTATTTTATGAAAAGATATTATTTGAAAGAAACATTAAATATTAATCACAAAAAGATACTTGGCATGAAAGTATACCTCAAAGCCAATGAATTATGATAACACTAGGAAATAAGATAAACATATACATTTAAAAAGGATACAACTTGGAATGATAAAAAATAGATTAAAAAAGTTAATGTTTTGAAGAGCAAATTATTCACTTGTCTTCTTATGAAGCTAATTTCTATAAGACGAACCATAAAATTGTATATGTTCATATATAGCCTACTAATATTTAATAAAAAATTATTTTAAGGAGCTAAATGGAATAAATCCCTTGACATTTCATAAATGAATAAAAGTCACATAGAAAACTGCTTCCTCCATCTTCAGAGGATATATAATATTTTATTACCTTTTTTTCTCATTTTGTTTCTCTCTCAAAATAAATTTAAGCTCTTCCTCTAAAAGGATTTTTTTTCCTTCCTCCTGTGTAGATCCTCTTCCAAAGTACCTTGATTATTTCTCTTGATATTCCAAACCTATTTGAAGAAATAGTCACCTAGCCTTGTTTGGTACCTAGACTTTCTTGACAATTATTTTGTTGAATTTTTTTATATTCTTTGGTTATGATTAAATTCTATTGATATTTTGAGGTTCCCTATTGGTGTCAACCACCTCCCAGGAGCACCATCTGCAACAAAAAACCTTCACAATTAGAGAGAAGGATTATGCTATTTCACTAAAAATGAGTGAATAGATTAAGATGCATAAAATATATATTGTATAGCCTTTTAAAGGAATGGAAAATGGAATGGGTAAACAACCACCCAGTACTCAAAAAAATAATCAGATTAATTTACCCTACATGAAAAACTTAACACACTAACACCCCCCTTAAGTGTGAACTTAGGGAGAATTCTTATGCAAAAAATGAAAATTCAATATGGGTCTTGGCTACACAACCATGTTAGGTACCCATTTACAACTACAAAAATAAATCTCTCACAATTAGAGAAAAGGAGAAAAACCTCGTGGGAAAAATCCCCTCTCCAAAAGAAAAAAAATAAAACAAAAATGATGCATGGATGGAGGAATCAATCACACCCCCCAAGGACTACATGCATCATGTATATACAATCAATGCCCTCCTGCCCCCCCATAAGATGGAAAGAGAGAGACTATATAGCCCCCCCACAATGTGTAATCACCTGTAAAAATGGTAAGTGCCTAAAAAAAAAACATAATCCAGTGTTGACAAACAACTTCTCTCCCTTTTGGAAGAAACAAAACCAAGTATAAATGTAGGTATGCTTGCCACTATGGATAGGAATTAGCAAGTGAAATGTAAATGTAGGATGATAATGTCTTTTAAATCTACTCATGTGTCGTTAAAACCTTAGAAGATGATTCCAAAACCAATTACGAATATACCTAATCACAATAGAAGGTGAA
Organism: Sequoiadendron giganteum; assembly: GCA_007115665.2. Taxonomy (NCBI): domain Eukaryota; kingdom Viridiplantae; phylum Streptophyta; class Pinopsida; order Cupressales; family Cupressaceae; genus Sequoiadendron; species Sequoiadendron giganteum. Next base: position 445,746,718 of record CM021102.1, on the reverse strand, counting down.
AAACAAGTTACCATATGAAACTGATTCTAAACATTCTCTAAACACAAAGATGGAGTGACAACAGTGTAGATACTGTCATAAAAAAGAAGGGATATACCCTCCAATGTGTCTTCCCAATCTCAAATGTGTCTTCCCAATCTAAAATGTGAAATTCAATGAATAGTGAACTAATGTCCAACAAATAAGAATCCCAATCAGGAAGACAATGATAATCCTCTTGCTTACGAATGAAGGAAGTACTTAATGAAGGTGGATCAACTATCTCTGATGGAAAATAGAAAAGCTTTGAAGCAACTACAACCTCATCTGAAGTCTTAAAAGCTTCCAAAAGATCACAAGAATGGTTTATCTTCTCTGAAGAACAAAGAGGCACACTGGTATTGGAAAGAGGGTCATTGAGAGATGGTGGAGTATTACGATCTCCATATGATTCTCGAAGGTAATTCTAAATATCATAAGGGCTCTCAAAATGAACAAGTGAATCCAGAAAGTCCTCATCATTTTTGTGCTAAAAAATAACTCTATAGACTGTAGCCCTATATCATTTCAAAATAGTATACCCACTATGTGTGCTTGAAATAAGAAATTCATTATACAAATATGGCAATAGATTAAGCTCACTAAGACGAGTGAGAATAAAATCACTCCATTTCCTAAAGTTCCCTTTATCCTAAGAAACCATTATGACTGAATTCTTCCAAAACTTTCAAAGATAGTGTTTTCAAAAGTATAAACTTCCAAAAAAAGAGTTAAACTTGATTTGGTGTAAAAAATAATGCAATCCAATATTTGATATCCATGCTGACACCAAGAAAATCCAAAGAGTACAATAGCACCAATCATGACACTCAAGAGATAACCTCTTCACAACCTGGAAGATTTGTTCACACATAGAGAGAAGAAATATGCTATTTCACCAAAAATGAGTGAATAGATTAAGATGCACAAAATATATATTGTATAGCCTTTTAAAGGCATGGAAAATGGAATGGATAAACAACCATCCAATACTAGAAAAACTAATCAGAATAATTTACCCTACGTGAAGAAATTAGCACACTAACACCCCCCGTTAAGTGTTAACTTAGGGAGAATTATTATGCAAAAAATGAAGATCTAATATGGGTCTCGGCTACACATGTTAGTGTTGAATCTCTATTGTGCTAATTTTTTCTTGATGAAAATTTGCATTATAATTTGGCATCTTGGTGATAGTTTACTCAGTTGATCTTCTTTTTTGATTGGCATATTTACTTCACTTTTTATACTATATATGGTGGCACTGATATCTTGACTCCATGTCTAGATGTTGGTTTAGGTATTCTAGTTATAGTTTCTTTGATCTATTGATCAGGTGACATGATTTTGATTTATCAATTAGTATTTCAGTGATGCACCTAATTATATGACCTTGGCATGAATCAGTGTTCTACAGGCTGATATGTTGTGACTTGATCAGTTTCTAGCTTCATGAAATTTTTAATGGTTGTTGATCATATTCAGAGTCATCTTGCTCCATCCTTTTTCATGTAATGATCTCTAGTTCTTGATGCTTGGGTTTATGAAATATAGTTTACTTTTCAGTTTTAAGAAAACCCTATCAGGTTTCCTTAACCAACTGATAATGGTTTGAGCATAATTCATAAAATATTGTGTCATGGGCATTTGGTTTATGGTAATTGGCATGGGATAATGGAATTGTGAACTTGGCATGTTTTTAGCCTTCATGTCATTTCACAAGCCTTTAGAAAGTATTTTACATTGGACATCATATGGCATTGGATATTAATGAGGTGGAAAATCGGCTTTGGTCAAAGGTAAACAAATTGATAATTATTTGCATATGTTTCGGGCCTTAAGGTGGATAAATTTTCTAGGCCTCAAGCCCGACAACATGAATTTGGTTTTGATTAGGTTTTTGTAACATTGGAAGTGCCTTACCCTTGATTACTTGGGAACATTAAGACTTAAGCATTCGAATCTTTACATGCAATAATGCTTGGCATCTTTTAATTGACATTTGATAGCTAATGTGGTCATGTCAATTTATTCAAAGCATTATTTGGTCGGTATTATCACATTATCAATAATTGATAAATGGCTATAATGGTTGTCAACATGCAAGTCTTAGTTAAGCCCGTAGACTTCAAAGGGCATTATGAATTCATACATTATCATATCTGTCCTTTCAGACTCCAAAATTTTATCAATCTTTGCAAAGGATTTCTTATGATTGACTTGGATGTTTAAGGCAAACTATTTATCATTCTCACTGCTCACATTTTTGGAACCCTACAATAGCCACCACCATGGAATCTTGTCCTCAGCTGTTTCTTTACACTCACTAGCTTTCTGATCTTGGACAGCGTATGGGGGAGGTTAGAGGACCATTACAATAGTCATTCTTTGTGTTTGCTTCCTGTCATTAGGTGAAGGCCCGAGTTTGGAAGGTGTTTTGGTCGTTTCTTTCTCTGCAGATCTGGTAAAATCCTTCATGACTGCATCTTCATCATTAATCCTAGGTACTCATCTTTCTCACTACTCAACAGATCCGTTACTTCTTAGGCAAGGTTAATTTGAGTTAAGCTTTCTATGCAAAAATAAAAGTGAAAAATGAGTATTCCTTTCATGGAAAAATCTAAAATGATTGCTCTATAATGTGATTACATTTTTATTAAAGGTTATCATGACAGTTTTTAAAAGGATTGTGACTTTTGTCTATGGGTAATCATGAGGTCTACGAATCTATTTAGTTTCTTTTCATGCATTTATTTTGTATTGTTCTTGAAAGCATGATTAAAAATTTTCGGTCTTCGAGCATTGTTCTTTCAATTACTTAATTTGTTGCAACTGTTTTAATGAGTATTATTCATGGAATATCTACTCAACTTCACACTCGAGGTCATGGGTAACTTCTCTTGGGTACACTCTTTATGAGGTTTCATTTTCTCAAAATAAAGATTCAATTACTTCTTTTTGCAGTTGTTTTCAGTGGTTATTATTTATGTACACATGCATGCCTTGATGTTGTTTGGTTAAGCTATGCCTTTGTAGGCTGATCGACTGGATAGGGTTCTGTCACTTCTATTTTTACATACTATTTTTCTATTCATGCCTAGAGAAAATATTATGATCTAAAGAACTTTGTATTACCTAAAAAGTGACTCGATGGGAAAGTGGTTAAAAACAAAAAGATCACCTCTATTTTTATTGGTAAAAGACAAGTTTTCAACTGTAAGTGAAAGTTGTAACATTCTTTGAATGTAATTATGTAATCTATAAAAATATGAAAACATAGAGATTAGGGCTTATCATTACTAAAAAACCTGAAAAATAAAAGAGAACATAAGTTCAGAATATCCCTTTTTGCTGAAAAAATTGGAAAAAACAATGTGTTAACTGTTTTGAACAGTATCATGAAAAATGTATGAAACAGAGTGTGAGAAAAAGCAAGTTAGAACACACCACTGATAATACAATTTGATGAGAATTTGTATTGAGATTAAAACTATTTTTTCCTCAAGCTCTCTTAAGGCTTGATAATGGGTGGAACTTTGAAGTGTCATTCTTAACTTTTGATAATTCTACACATTGTCTGTCAAGAGGCACTTTCCAGAGATTAGGGAAACAAAGAGATCCTCTGTATCATTGTATGTTCTATTGAAAAAAATAAAAGGGGTTGGTGCTCCTTGAGATTGGTGTCTCTAAAAATAGGGGTTGGTGGTCCTTGAGTTGGTGCTCAGAAATCAACCTATGAGGCATTGCCAAAAATGATTATTGAAATGAAAGCCTGAAAAAGGCAATAGGTTCAGAAGTGGTTTTTCTACCCCAAGAGGGTTTTCCACTCGACATATCTTGTGTCTATTTGAGTATCTGTGGTTCATTTGATTCAGTGCTTTAATGCTTTAAATTTCTATGGTTTACTATTCTCATTTCAGTTTATGTGATTGCTTTCAATATAAATGAATGAGTTTATCATTGATAAATGAGAGCATACATCTAGTTTATTTCAGTTTTCGTTAAATCTGGTAAAGAAGTTAATACCACTGATTCATCCCCCCCCTCTCAGTGTCCTTTCACTCCAATAGTTAGGTACCCATTTACAACTACAAAAATAAATCTCTCGCAATCAAAGAAAAGGAGAAAAACCTTGTGAGAAAAATCCCCTTTCCAAAAGAGAGAAAAAAAAAAAATGATGCATGAATGGAGGATTCAATAACACCTCCCAAGGACTACATGCATCATGTATATACAATCAATTCCCCCCCATAAGAGGGAAAGAGAGAGACTATATGCCCCCCCTGCAATGTGTACTCACCTATAAAAATGGTATGTGCCTAAAGACAAAATATAATCCAATTTTGACAAACAACTTGTGTCCCTTTTGGAAGAAACAAAACCAATTACAAATGTAGGTATGATTCCCACTATGGATAAGAATTAGAAAGTGAAATCTAAATGTAGGGTGATATTGTCTTTGAAATCTACTCATGTGTGGCTAAGACCTTAGAAGATGATGCCACAAACCAATCAGAAATATACCTAATCACAATAGAAGGTGACAAACAAGGTACCACTAGAAACTGATTTTGAACATTCTCTAAACACAAAGATGGAGTGACACTAGTGCAAATGCTATCATAAAGAAGAAGGGATATACCCTCAAATGTGTCTCCCAAATCTGAAATGTGAGATTCAACGAACAATGAACTAATGTCTAGCAAATAAGAATCCCAATCAAGAAGACAATGATAATCTTTTTGCTTAGGAATGATGGAAGTACTCAATGAAGGTGGATCAACTATCTCTGATGGAAAATCAAGAACCTTTGAAGCAACTACAACCTCATTTGAAGTGTCAAAAGCCTTCAAAACATCACAAGCATGGTCTATCTTCTTTGAAGAACAAAGAGGTGCATTGGTGTTGCAAAGAGTGTCATTAAGAGATGGTGGAGTATTAGGATCTCCATATAATTCTCAAAGGTAATTCCAAAGAGAATAAGGGCTCTCAAAATGAACAAGTGAATCCAAAAGGTCCTCGTCATTTATGTGCTGAAAAATAACTCTATCGACTCTAGCCCTATATCATTTCCAAATAGTATACCCAGTATATGTGCTTGGAATAAGAACTTCATTATACAAATTTATGGAAATAGATTATGCTCACTAAGATGAGTGAGAATAAAATCACTCCATTTCCTAAATTTCCCTTTCTCCTAAAAAACCATTATGAATGAATTCGTCCAAAAATTTCAAAGATAGTGCTTTCAAAAGTATAAACTTCCAAAAAAAATAGTTAAACTTGATTTGGTGCAAACAATAATGCAATCCAATGCTTGATCTCCATGTTGACACCAAGAAACTGCAAAGAATACAATAGATACAATAGTAGTGACAACAGTGAAGATACTGTCATAAAGAAGAAGGGATATACCCTCAAATGTGTCTTCCAAATTTGAAATGTGAGATTCAAGGAATAGTGAACTAATGTCTGACAAATAAGAATCTCAATCAGGAAGACAATGATAATATTCTTGATTAGGAATGATGGAAGTACTCAATGAAGGTGGATCAACTATCTCTAATGGAAAATCAAGAACCTTTGAAGCAACTAGAATCTCATCTGAAGTCTTGTTGATGGTGAAAATGACACAAACAACATTAAAATAAAATATTTCTACTCTATTTCTCCTGAAAAAGAAAGACAACATATAGTAGCCTAACTCCCAAGGTCCTGGTAGTTGGCTCTCAACTATCTGGTGTCACTCAATTGGTCCATGCAACTATAATATTCAAGGGGCGTGTGCTGGTAACACATAATGCAAGCAATGACTCTTTTTACCGAACTTTTTTAGTAAATAAAGGGGGTTCCAAACAAAAGAAAAAATAAGATCAGAGAGTAAACGAGTCAACATGAACAAAACTCATCTACCATCCGGACATATATCTTCAAGAATGAATGTTTTTCCAACAGATCAAGACAACCAAAACATGATACAATTCATAGAATAATCTATACCATTGTATGCACCTAAGGTGCTTATTTTAATTCACCTATCAAAACTATTTCAAAGATTCCAAAAAGAACACACATTCATTCATTGCCAAGACCATAGATCAACAGACTTCAATAAATTTAATTCAATGATAATCTAACAAGATAATCCTTAAATCCAGGTCCTTCTAATGATTTTCATCACATAAGAAACAATCATGCTTCAGCACAATCACTGGCATACAGATAGATTATAACTCATCAGCCTTATCAAGTAAAACTTAATTCTAACACCGTATTGCATAAACTTGTAATTTTATTTAACTGTAAAAATCAAGTAACAATGTATTTATGTAATCACTACAAAAAAATATATCTCCTAATATAAGGTGGCCAATTCTATTCTCTATCAGCCATAACTCATTGTAAAACATAATTTAATCTACATTAATGGAAAACCTTAATTAAATCTATGTATTTAAAACCTAATGTAGAATGACACGATCATGACAAAACATGAAAATGACCGCACCCTAACTCACTATAAAATAGAAACGCAAGCCAAAAATGAAAACAAGAACAATAACAAACAAACAAAGAAAAAAAAACATGGAAACACCAAGATAGCGAACTTGCCCAAAATAAAAAACAGGAACAGACACAAACAAAGAACATGAAAGTAAATAAAAGAAAAACAAGAATAGGAACCCTACCTCAAACACAAAAACTTGCAAACCTTCTGAAGAAATTCACAAGCAACTATCTCCTCTTCCTTCAATCGATTCACTTAGATGAACTCCACAACTTCTCTACTTTGCTCTTTGATTTCATAACAATGATAATAATAACGTGTTTAATTCCTAATCAAGATAAAATTTAGAGTTTCTACCTATGCATGGCATCTGTCATTAACACATTAAATGCAGTTAAGCGGAGTCAGAACTAGGGAAGAAGAAACACTTCACTGTAGTGCGACTTTAGTGAAAAGTCAACGACCAAGAAACAGCGGGAGCTGAATCGGAATGAAAACGGATTTGGAAACTTAAGGAATTTCCTAACTTCGTTCCCATTCCGAGTTTGGGTCTACCAACAAAGCACAAAACAAAACCAAACAAAAAATTAAATAAAAAGATCAAAATAATAAAACTTAACACAAGGACTTAATCTAAAACCCAAAAGTTCAAAAAGTGGAGGTGGAGACGGTATGGATTTTGATTTTACATTTTTGAATAAATACCGACTTAACATCCACTCCGGTTCTGGCTCCGATAAGGACAAAACAAAAGTTCAAAAAGAAAGACTGTTGGGATGGGGATCATAACAAGTTTTTAAAGAAGTTTCAGAACCGATCTGGTTTCGGTTTTGGTTCTGATAGACTAAACCAAAGAAAAACAAAGTGTTTGAAACAAAAGACTCCATACTTTGTTTGAAAAATAACAAAGGACAAAAACACAAAGGGGGACCCATTTTGACCAAGGCAAAAGATGGGGTGGTTATGCAAGGCATAACAAATGGCAACTCGGCTGAAAAAAATGGTTAACCCATTTTCAAGATACCTAAAGAAAAATTCAGTCACCCTAAAAATACTTGGTTTATGAAGCATACTAACTTGAATAAGATTAGCTATATGTAGGATAAGTTTGAGCTAGAATCTCAGATGTATGTGCTCATGAGTTATTTCTAAATCTGAGTGTGTGCATATATTGTGAATTATTCTTTGTAAATACTTTCTCTTTTTGTGAACAACTATACCTAAGATTCAAGCTACATAGGTTGAGTCCTTTAACTATCATGCAGTAAAATCCTAGGAATTGCTCTACTACCAGAAAGGCATCCATAGCCCTGACGGAGGTACCTCTAGTTCTCTCAAAGCATTGCTCTAGTGCTAGCCAGGCATCCATAGCCCCGATAGAGATACTTGATTACCCACTTGATATTGAGTTTTCTTCTTCTTTCTTTGTTTTCTTTCATTCATTTATTTTTTAAAACCTTGCTTGTGGAAATCTTTTGTGCACCTTCCTCAATACTTTAGACATAATGAATCTGAAACACGGGTTGAGAACTACAATGGATTTCATGATAGTCTTGGAATCAGATTTTTCACTTGAATCAAAGGGTAGAGCCATTCTAAAACAAATAGGTACTTACTTATGCAAATGTTTTCCTAATTTGGTGACAGATTTTTTATCACAATTCATGAGATATTCACAATATATCTTCTATCCTTAATAAATTTTCAAACCCAAACTAGAATGGTCATAAAACATAAGTTTCAGAATGAAATCCTTTTCAATGATGATAATGAAAATACCTAAACCAATTTCTCTCCTAGTACCAGTAGCATACTTTGAATAACAACCCCTTAATTTGAAATGAGCAAAATGAAGATCCCCAACAAAACAAGACAAAAAAAAACAAAACAAAACAAAACAAAACAACACAAAACAAAACAATCAAAAATAAAGAAAGAAAACAAACAAAAAAAAAACTAAAACAAAAACTAAAAACAAAACTTAATTACATATGAAACAATATAATACATTTTCCTTTAAAACATCAAACCTTTTATGCACCAAAATAGTGCTTGAGAAACTGACCATTAACTGGTAATGGAACAAGAACTCCTATTAAGGTACTCAAACGAAAAGCATTCTCACCTAATATTTCAGCCACTTGATAAGGACCTAACAAAAGTCTATCAAACTTATGATGATCTCCTTTCTTCTCTCTGGCCTTATCCCATAATAACACATGATCTGATATCCTAAAAGATTTTATCTTGGCTCTTTTTTCAAACCAACATTTGACAATAGCCTGATGCTTAGAGAATTGTTGCAAAGTAGCATCCCTTTGCTCTTCCATGTTTAATAAATTAAGTAGTCTAACCTCTATCCTATCATCCTTGGTATAAAATTCTTGCATGAACTTAAGAATAGGTATCTATAAATGGATCGGGAAGATTGGATCCTGGCCATAAACTAACTTAAAAAGTAAGTTTCCTAGAGCTACTTTAATTCTGGTTCAATCTGTTAATAAGGGAAATCTCAACTGGGTGTGCCATACCTATGATAGACAAGGAGGCAAGGGATATGCAATTAACAAATTATCAACTAGGCACTATAAATTTGGGGAGACCTACACGGGATCAGAAAATGAATCTAATTGATGTGGTAGCCTCCTCAACCAAGTCTAGTATGTTAAAGGATAAATAAAGGAAGGATGAGCTTAAGGCTCAACTAGATCAATTGCATGTTTTTCTCAAGAACATTTGTACCCCAAGGTCACAACAGGTTGCTACAATTGAGACCCTAGTTTTGCTGAGTAAAAATGAAGTAGAGGATTTGGAACAGGTGAGGGGCAAGGCAAAAATGTTAGATCGGTGGGTAAGTAAGTTGGATCAAGAAATGAATGAAGTTGTAGAAGATAGTTTTGAGGTCTATAAAGCGACTGAAGATCTGATAGAAGAATTGAAATAATATGTCAAAATTTTGGAAGCACAAGAGGAGGAGTAAAGGGGATATAGCCAAAAACTGAAAGAAGTCAATAAATTGTCTAAAACTACCCTCCTAGAATAGTCAATATTAGAAGAAGACAATAATGATTTTCTTGAAAAGACTTCCTGTATACTCTGATTTAGAACATATTTCTTATTCAAACATAGGAATGAGGTGCATGATTTTGTTAAGGAATTGAATGAGTAATTTGAGGAGTTGGAGGTCATCGTTGCCATTTTGGTAAGTGTTGAGGTACTTGTAAAAGGAGGCTTACCTTTAACTAAAATAAAGCAGAAATGGACTGAAAGACTTAAAGAGGTTATGCAGAGAGGAGATGTCGATGAAGATTTGCTAGTAGATAGATTGATGGACATCAAAGATGAAATAAGAGTAGCCAAGAGGGAGTTGACAAAGCTAAAGGATATGAGAGGGTTTGCTAGAACAGAGTTGGAGTGAATTATGTTTGAAGACAGCTGGGTGTATGGGCCTGAATCAAACATATTACAGTAAGTCTTCTCCATCTATGATGAATATATGATGGAGAAAAATTTGTATGCCTAAATATCATGCATGCATGGCTTTTTCTTCTTTGCATGTTGCATGTAGCACTAATAGTTTTGAAATGCATGACTTTATTCTATTCTATTCTCTTTTATTCTAGTTTAAATGAGTTTCCACAGATGATTGTAATCCCTAAAAGGGTGGGTCAACTTAAAATAGAAGTGGAGTTCTGATTTTGTATATCTATAAATACCCTTTGGGTATCATATTGTAAGGGTTAGCTAATAGAGAATAGAATTGGCCACCTAATATTAGGAGATAGAATTTTTTGTAGTGATTACAGAAATACATTGTTACTTGATTTTTACAGTTAAATAAAATTACAAGTTTATGCAATATGGTGTTAGAATTAAGTTTTACTTGATAGGGCTAATGAGTTATAATCTATCTATATGCCAGTGATTATGTTGAAGCATGATTGTTTCTTATATGATGAAAATCATTAGAAGGAGTTGGATCTAAGGATTATCTTGTTAGACTATCATTGAATTAAATTTATTGAAGTCTGTTGATCTATGGTCTTGGCAATGAATGAATGTGTATTCTTTTTGGAATCTTTGAAATAGTTGTGATAGGTGAATTAAAATAAGCACCTTAGGTGCATACAATTGTATGGATTATTCTGTGAATTGTATCATGCTTTGGTTTTCTTGATCTATTGGAAAAACATCCATTGTTGAAGATATATGTTAGGATGGTAGATGAGTTTTGTTCATGTTTACTAGTTTACTCTCTGATCTATCTTTTTCTTTTGTTTGGAACCCCCTTTATTTACTAAAACTGTTCGGTAAAATGAGTCATTTTTTGCATTCTTTGTTACCAGCACAGGCCTCTTGAATATTATAGTTGGATGGACCAATTGAGTCACACCAGACAATTGAGAACAACCTACGAGGACCTTGGGAGTTAGGCTACTATATGTTGTCTTTATTTTTAAGGAGAAATATTGTAGATGGTGAACCCACATAAGTGGTGAACACTTTTGTGGAGGAAGGGAAAAGTCATTTTTTCCTTCTACACAAAGTGAAGGGGTTCAACCGAACCTTTAGCATGGTTCGTTCGAACCATAGGGTTCGACCGAACCCTATTTTTGCTCGAACCCCATTGACATGTGAGAAGAAATATTAAAATAAAGGGGTTCGAGCGAACTAGGGTTCGAAAGAACCCCCTTAATAGGGATTTAAAAAAAAAAAAACCTGTCATTTTCTCAGACCCCCTAAATTTCCCTCATTATTTTAAAGGGGTTCGGCCGAACCTTAAGAGGTTCGATCGAAGATATGTTCGGCCGAACACCCTTCTTCCCCTATCTCCTAAAAAAATTGATTTTTTTTGTAAAAAATTGTCGTTCAAAGCTCAATTTGAAAATGAAAATGCATAAAAATTTAGAAACCCAACTCGATAATGATACTCCTCAAAATGATCTATCCTTCGAATATAATTTTAATATGATTTGGTTTTATTATGTAGTTTATTTTTTAGTTTTATTAAACATAGGTTTTTCACTGAAAATCAAAATCTCTGGTCTACACATGTGGAAAAATAGCAGATTATCAAAATAATTTTTTTAAAAATATGCTGAGGTTGGGTATTGATGTCCTTGATCCATTAAAAGAAAAAAATTGAATTTCAATTCATACAAAAAAAGTTATGTTGTATAGAGTCCGCAGATGTATGAATTGTAATTGGTTTGACTTTGAAACTTGATTAAGGAAAAAATATTCAATAAAAAACTATGAGACCAAATGCAAGTGCTAGATATCGTAGTTAAAAATCTAAATTCGAAAAAATCAGAATTTTATCCTTCATATAAAAAAAATTATGTATTATACGGTGAGCATCACTTTTTGAAAATGTTGTTTTCTGAAAAAAACCGGTTTTCGTGGGAGATGAAAAAAAAAGTGCAATCTGATTCCCAAAATTTTGAAAAAAATATTTTTAGAATTTATAGGCAAAATTTGATGAGACTCTAGTTTGCTTCATTTCCAAATTCCTCACGGTTTAGCAGCTACAAGAGCCCGAAAGTGAAGATTTAGTTAAAAATAATAATTGCAGTGTCCAGTTTGCCCAAAAATTGTAAACCACTATTGTAGGATCACCCTAGAAATATTATGTTTTAACGTTGTTTGTGTCATTTTCACCATCAACAAGTCTCAAAATCCTCCAAAAGATCACAAGCATGGTCTATCTTCTCTGAAGAACACAGAGGCGCATAGGTGTTTGAAAGAGTGTCATTGATAGATGGTGGAGTATCAATATCTCCATATGATTCTCAAAGGTAACTCCAAAGAGCATAAAGGCACTCAAAATGAACAAGTGAATCCAAAAGGTCCTCATCATTTATGTGCTAAAAAATAACTCTATAGACTCTAACCCTATATATCATTTCCAAATAGTATCTCCACTACGTGTGATTTGAATAAGAACTTCATTATACAAATTTATGGCAATAGACTATGCTCACTAAGATGAGAGAATAAAATCACTCCATTTCCTAAAGTTCCCTTTCTTGTAAAAAACCTTTATGATTGAATTCTTCCAAAACTTTCAAAGAAGGTGCTTTCAAAAGTATAAACTTCCAGAAAAAAGAGTTAAAATTGATTTGGTGCAAAAAATAATGCAATCTAATGCTTGATCTCCATGCTGACACCAAGAAACTCCAAAGAATACAAAAGATACAATAGCACCAAGAAACTTGAAAGCAAACATAATAGATACAATAGCACCAATAACGACACTCACGAGATAACCTCTTCACAACCTGCAAGATTTGTTTACTTAAAATCATTGCAAAAAGTTGTAAATAAATGTAAAAGAACTTCACCATTTGGGGAATGTGGGATAAATATTCCCCAAAAAAACAACTTCAAAGAAACTTCCGGTCTGAAACCCTAAACAAATATTTGGGGAAAAACTTTAAGAAAAACACCCAAACTCTTACGCTCAGCCAATCAAATGCAAATCAAACCTTTGATGAAAACACCTCTTTCCTTGAAGATTGCATGCCTCTACGCTATCACAGGGACACTCTTGTTTCACCCAGAGGCCTTTGTGACTGCCAAAATTGTTTCCTACAGTCTACAAATCAAAGCGAATGGAGCACCAATAGCAGAGGAATTTCAAAACATGGTGAGGCAAGGATTTATTCAATTTACAAAAAATTGCCTTCATCAATCTTCACACCCCACACACATTAAAAATGCGTTGCTCAAAACAGTATCCTTGAATTGAAAATTACACCTGAGATAATATGAGAATCGATCTATAAAATGAATGAGGGCTTGATAAGTAGATAAACGCCTCTCCAATCAACAAATCAGACCTTCCAATCAGTAGATCACACTTCTCAATAGAAAATCGTAGTAGGAGAATGGAAAAACTCATAGTAGTATGAATCATATCCTCAATCACAAATGTCTTACAAATAAAAAAATCATGGAGAAATATTACATGCCTCTACTGAGTAGAGCAGCGATGAATGCTGGTATGATCGCACCTCTTCCAAAAAAGCATGAGTCTCTTCTTCAATAACTAGCATGACCTGAGATAGCAAGATAGAAGCCTGCAATGAAAATCATGTCTTCGCCTTTAAATCACTTCAAATAGGATAAGAAACCTTCAAACAAGTCAATTGTGGCATGGTAAAATCAAATCGCACCTCTTCAATAGAAAAACATGGTTCCAAAAGTCTCCAAAATTCAAATGTAGCTTGAGGATTACAATCACGGCCTGCCAAAATGCACAAATGAATTGGGCCTTCAAAAAATGCCAAGTAAAAAGGTAAAATGCCTCACAAATCAAAGGATCTATGACTACAAGAAAACAAATAGCCTCCTCAAAAACATTTGTAAATATCACCCAAGATAGAGAAATAATTCCTGTTTTTGAATAGAGAAAATTCGTGCCAGTAATACGCCAAATGAAGGGTCCAGTGAAAGGAATAATGATTGTTTCTTATCACAAAAATCACACAAATATTTCAAAATTTGTGACTTCAATGTGCACAGGTGAAGGGAAAGATAGAGACCAGAATAATTTTTTTATCATTCACACATAGAACAACCATTAAAGTGTTTGCTGCTTTGGAGCAATCGTTCTATTAATTTTCTCTATCTTCAAAAAATAAAAACATGCCCATATATCAAAGTTTTTCGGCCACAAGCAAAATTAATACCATAATAAAATAAAATACGAATTCCAACAAAAACAAGTTCAAAACATATTAAACATTGTTCCTTTAGACTTAAATAAATGTCCTACTATCCTAACTGTCTGCCAACGCATACCACACAAATTATCACCATAAAAAGTTCAAACAACTATGTTATCACCAAAGAATTTGAAGAAGCTGCAGTGGTCATGATAACCACATAGACAGCCAATAGATGGTCCACCATAGTACCATGTCAGTTAAGGAAGAGACCGTGGTGGTTGCAGTAACCACTCACACACGATCAAAGCAATAAGGAACAAAAGGCACTACATTATCGGAGATGGTTAGTGATCAGACATCGGTAGAGCAGTACTGGTTTGAGCAGATGGAGCAAGGGGAAATGAATATCACCATAGTACCACATGTAGTTGGAAGGGTAACCATGGGAGTATGGTAACAGCTGCCTGGCGGTTAACCACATTGCCAGAGGTGACTAGCAGTTAAGCTACAGTAATGCGGGAAACATGAAAGATGGCCACCACATAACTACCGATAGAAGAGAGAGTGGGTGCAGTAGCCCGGTAGACATCACCAAACCATGAGAAGATGAGTCTGAGGGCATGGGGGCATGGTAAGGGAAGGAGACTGACACGGGAGTGGAGTGAAACTCCAACACTCCCCCTTGAATGAAACTCGCGTAGTCTGTGACACTGAGTCTGGTCCTCTGACGTATAAATTCATTTCGACCAAGTGACTTGGTAAGAATGTCTGCATGTTGCTCATCCATCCTTAAAAACTCCAAAATGATTTCTCCATTGCTGATCAACTCTCAAATGAAATGAAACCGCATATCAATGTGTTTTTTGCATTTGTGTAACACTGGATTCTTTGACAAAGCTATGGCTGAATTGTTATCACAAATTTTTTTTGTGGCTTCTATCTATTCATTTTGAATCTCCTTCAAAACTCGTCTCATCCATACTACCTGCCAAGATGCACTCGTGGCTACAACATACTTAGCTTCAGCTATTGACAATGTAACAGTTGGCTATTTCTTAGAAGCCCATTAAACAGCTCCACTACCAAAGTTAAAGACATAGCCAAATGTGCTTTTCCTGTCATCAATACTTCCAGCACAATCACTGTCAGTAAAAACTGTTAGTTTGAATTCATCATTTCTTGAACATTGAATGTTATAATTCTTCATTCCGTTGATGTATCTCAGAATACTCTTTCCAGGAATCCAATGTGATTCTTTTGGTGCTTCCATGAATCTAGAGATTAAACTGACTTCATACATGATGTCAAGCCTTGTGGTTGTCAAATACATCAAAATCCCTACTAGCTTCTTATGCAAAGTTGAATTCACCTCTGATCCTTTGTCTTCTTTGCTCAATTTCAGACCAACTATCATTGGAGTGTGTTCTGACTTTCAATTTATCATATGAAATCTCTTTAAAACACCATTTGCATATTTTTCTTGTGAAATAAAAATGCCATCTTTATTTTGATTTAACTCAATTCCCAGAAAATACTTCATCAGACCTAAGTCTGTCATTTCAAACTCCTTCATCATTTATGGTTTGAACAAATCAATTGATAGATTTCCAGTCAGAATTAAATAATCAACGTATAGACATATGATCAGGATTTTACCTTCTTCATCCATCTTTGTATATAATGTTGGTTCACTATCACATATATTAAATCCATTCTTTGTGAATTAATTATCTATCCTGCTATACCAAGCTCTTGGGGCTTGTTTCAGGCCATATAGTACTTTCTTCAGTTTGTAAACTTTATATTCTTGTCCAGATATCTCATATCCAGGTGGATGTTCAATGTACACTTCCTACTCTAGAGATCCATTGAGAAAAGATGACTTCACATCCATTTGGTGAACTAACCAACAATTTTGTGTTGCTAAAGCCAATAACACTATGACTGTGTCAAGGCATGCAACTAGTGTAGAAGTTTCTATATAATCTATTCCAGGTTGTTGTGCATAACCTTTTACCACCAATCTGGCTTTGTGCTTATACACTTCTCCATTTGCATTCAATTTTGTCTTATAAATCCATTTAACATCAATGACATATTTATCCTTTGGAAGACTCTGCAACTCCCATGTCTGATTGTATTCTATTGAATCTATCTCATCATCCATTGATGTTAACCTTTTTTCTTCTTTGATGGCATCTTCATAATGAATCGGATCTTCAGCTTGTGAATAAAAGAAAAAGAGTGTAAATTGCTGAGAATTGTTCTCACCTTCATTTTAGTTATAAATATCACTCATGCTTCTAATTTTTTTCCTCCTCATGCTAGCCAAGGTTGGGTTTGAAAGATCACTTGAATCTATAGAATGTGGACTTAAATGTCCAATGCCAAAAGTTCTCCCTATGGTTGGTGTCTACAGTCCTCTTGTCGCTTCTCTTACATTGCTTGATGGTGTCAGTTTTTGACCACTTGCTTGAGGTTGAATAGGGACAACCGGTACATTAGCTGGAATTGGAATTTCATTCTCTTCTTGAGGGATATTAATTGTAACATCAACAGTGCTCTCTTTACTTCCATCCCATGCTTCATCTTCAACAAATTGAACATCTCTCCTTATTGTAAATTTCTTTGAATGTAATGATGTAATCTGTAAAAAGATGAAAATAGAGAGATTAGGGCTTTATCATTACTGAAAAACCTAAAAAGAAAAGAGAACATAAGTTCAGAATATCCCTTTTTACTAAACAAATTGGAAAACACAGTGTGTTAACTATTTTGAATAGTATCATGAAAAATGTATGAAACAGAGTGTGAGAAAAAGAAAGTTAGAACACACCACTGATAATACAGTTTGATGAGAAGTTGTATTGAGATTGAAACTAGATTTTCCTAAAAATTTCTTAAGGCTTGATAATGGGTGGAACTCTAAAGAGTCATTCTTGACTTTTGAGAATTCTACACATTTTTTGTCAAGAGGCACTTGTCAGAGTTCAAGGAAACAAAGAGATCCTCTATATCATTGTATGTTCTATTGAAAAAGAGAAAATGGGTTGGTGCTCCCTGAGTTGGTGCTCAGAAATTGGCCTATGAGGCATTGCAAAAAATGATTATTGAAATGAAAGCCTGAAAAAGGCAACAGGTTCAGGAGTGGTTTTTCTACCCCAGGAGGGTTTTCCACTTGACATATCCTGTGTCTATTTGAGTATCTATGTTCTATTTGATTTAGTTCTTTAATGATTTAAAAATCTATGGTTTACTATTCTCATTTCAGTTTATGTGATTGCATTCAATATACATGAATGAGTTTATCATTGATAAATGAGAGCATACATCTGGTTTATTTAAGTTTTAGTTAAATTTGGTAAAGAAGTTAATAACACTGATTCACCCTCCCCCCTCCGCCAGTGTCTTTTCACTCCAACAGTTAGGTGCCCATTTAAAACTAAAAAAATAAATCTCTTGCAATCAAAGAAAAGGAGAAAAACCCTATGAGAAAAATCCCCTTTCCAAAAAAGAGAGAAAAAAAATGATGCATGAATGGATGATTCAATCACACCCCCTGAGGACTACATGCATCATGTATATACAATCAATCCCCCCCCCCCCCTAAGAGGGAAAGAGAGAGACTATATACCCCCCTACAATGTGTAATCACAAATAAAAATGGTAAGTTCCTAAAGACAAAACATAATCCAATTTTGGAAAACAACTTGTTTCCCTTTTGGAAGAAACAAAACCAAGTACAAATGTAGGTATGCTTCCCACTATGCATAGGAATTAGCAAGTGAAATATAAATGTAGGATGATAATGTCTCTGAAATCTACTCATGTGTCACTAAGACCTTAGAAGATGATGCCACACACCAATCAGGAATATACCTAATCATAATAGAAGGTGAAAAACAAGGTACCAATGGAAACTAATTATGAACATTCTCTAAACACAAATATGGAGTGACAACAGTGCACATATTGTCATAAAGAAGAAGGGATATACCCTCAAATGTGTCTTCCAAATCTGAAATGTGAGATTCAACGAACATTGAACTAATGTCTGACAAATAAGAATCCCAATCAGGAAGACAATGATAATCTTGTTTCTTAGGAATGATGGAAGTACTCAATGAAGGTGGATCAACTATCTCTGATTGAAAATCAAGAACCTTTGAAGCAACTACAACCTCATTTGAAGTCTCAAAAGCCTCTGAAAGATCACAAGCATGGTCTATCTTCTCTAAAGAAAAAAGAGGCACATTGGTGTTTGAAAGAGTGTCATTGAGAGATGGTGGAGTATCAGGATCTCCATATGATTCTCAAAGGTAATTCCAAAGAGCATAAGTGCTCTCAAAATGAACAAGTGAATCCAAAAGGTCCTCATCATTTATGTGCTGAAAAATAACTCTATAGACTCTAGCCCTATATCATTGCCAAATAGTATACCCACTATGTGTACTTGGAATAAGAACTTCATTATACAAATTTATGGCAATAGATTATGCTCACTAAGATGAGTGAGAATAAAATCACTCCATTTCCTAAAGTTCCCTTTCACCTAAAAATCCATTATGAATGAATACTTCAAAAAAGTTCAATGATAGTGCTTTGAAAAGTATAAACTTCCAAAAAAAATAGCAAAACTTGATTTGGTGCAAACAATAATGCAATCTAATGCTTGATCTCCATGTTGACACCAAGAAAATTTAAACAATACAATAGATACAATAGCAGTGAAAATAGTGTAGATATTGTCATAAAGAAGAAGGGATATACCCTCAAATGTATCTTCCAAATTTGAAATGTGAGATTCAAGGAATAGTGAACTAATTTCTAACAAATAAGAATCTCAATCAAGAAGACAATGATAATATTGTTTCTTAGGAATGATGGAAGTACTCAATCAAGGTGGATCAACTATCTCTAATGAAAAGTCAAGAACCTTTGAAGCAACTACAATCTCATTTGAAGTCTCAAAAGCCTCCAAAAGATCACAACCATGATCTATATTGTCTGAAGAAAAAAGAGGCGCATTGGTGTTTGAAAGAGTGTCATTGAGAGATGGTGGAGTATCAGGATCTCCATATGATTCTCAAAGGTAATTCGAAAGAGCATAAAGGCTCTCAAAATGATCAAGTGAATCCAAAAGGTCCTCATCATTTATGTGCTAAAAAATAACTCTATAGACTCTAGCCCTACATATAATTTCCAAATAGTATACCCACTACGTGTGCTTGGAATTAGAACTTCATTATACAAATTTATGGCAATAGATTATGCTCACTAAGATGAGAGAATAAAATCACTCCATTTCCTAAAGTTCCCTTTCTCCTAAAAAACCATCATGACTGAATTCTTCCAAAACTTTCAAAGATAGTTCTTTCAAAAGTATAAACTTCCAAAAAAAAGAGTTAAAACTTGATTTGGTTCAAAAAATAATGCAATCCAATGCTTGATCTCCATGCTGACACCAAGAAACTCCAAAGAATACAAAAGATACAATAGCTCAAAGAAACTCCAAAGAAAACATAATAGATACAATAGCACCAATCACGACACTCACGAGATAACCTCTTCACAACCTACAAGATTTATTTACTGAAAATCATTGCAAAAATTTGTATATAAACACAAAAGAACTTCTCTGTCTAGGGAATGTGGGATAAATATTCCCAAAAAAAATAACTTCAAAGAAACCTCCAGTCTGAAACGCTAAACAAATATTTAGGAAAAAACTTTAAGAAAAACACCCAAACTCTTACGCTCAACCAATCAAATGCAAATCAAACCTTTGATGAAAACACCTCTTTCCTTGAAGATTGCATGCCTCTATGCTATCACGAGGACACTCTTTTTTCACCTAGAGGCCTTTGTGACTGCCCAAATTGATTCTTATGGTCTACAAATCGAAGCAAATGGAGCACCGATAGTAGAGGAATTGCAGAACATGGTGAGGAAAGGATTTATTCAATTTACATGAATGAGGGATTGATAAGTAGATAAATACCCCTCCAATCAACAAATCAGACCTTCTAATCAGCAAATCACACTTCTCAATAGAAAATCATAGTATGAGAATGGAAAAACTCATTGTAGTATGAATCGTAGCCTCAATCACAAATGTCTTCCAAATAAAAAAATCATGGAGAAAATATTACACGCCTCTATTGAGTAGAGCAGTGATGAATGTTGGTATGATCGCACCTCTTCAAAAAAAGCACGGGTCTCTTCGTCAATAACTAGCATGACCTGAGACAACAAGATAGAAGCCTACAATGAATATTGTTTCTTCACCTTTAAATCACTTCAAATAGGATAAGGAACCTTCACACAGGTCAATTGTGGCATGGTAAATTAAAATCACACCTCTTCAATAGAAAAAAATGGTTCCAAAATCATCCAAAATTCAAATGTAGCTTGAGGATTGCAATCACGGCCTGCCAAAATGTACAAATAAATTGGGCCTTCCAAAAATGCTAGGAAAAAAGCTAAAATGCCTCACAAATCAAAAGATCTATGAATGCAAGAAAACAAATAGCCTCCTCAAAAACATTTGTAAATAGCACCCAAGATAGAGAAATAACACCTCTTTTTGAACAGGGAAAATTTGTGCGAGCAATACGCCAAATGATGGGTCAAGTGAAAGGAATAACAATTGTTTCTAATCACAAAAATCACACAAATCTTTCAAAATTTGTGACTTCAATGTGCATAGGTGAAGGGAAAGATAGAGACCAAAATAATTTTTTTATCAATCACACACATAGAACATCCATTAGATTATTTGCTGCTTATGAGCAATCGTTCTATTAATTTTCTTTATCTTCAAAAAATACAAACATGCCCATATATAAAATATTTTCGGCCACAAGCAAAATTAATACCATAATAAAGGAAAAGACGAATGTCAACAAAAAAAAGTTCAAAACATATTAAAAATTCGTCCTTCAGACTTAAATAAATGTCCTACAATTCTAATTGTCTGCCAACGCATACCACACAAACTGCCACTATGAAAAAGTCATAGTAACCACCCAGACAGCGAACAGATGGTCCAATGCAGTACTATGACGGTTAAGAAAGAGACCGCGATGGTTGCGGTAACCACCCACACACAGTCAAAGGAACAAGGAATGAAGGGCACTGCATTACTACAGATGGTTAGTAATTAGATTGTGGTAAAGCAGTACCAATTTGAGCGGATGGAGTAGGGGGCGATGACTATCACCATAGCACCACATGTAGTTGGAAGGGTAATCACAGGACTCTGGTAACAACTGCCTGACAGTTAACTGCATTGCCAGAGGTGACTGGCGGTTAAGCTACGGTAATGCGGGAAACATGAAGATGGCCACCGCATGACCATTGATAGGAGAGAGAGTGGGCATGGTAGTCTTGTAGACGTCAACAAATCATGAGAAGATGAGTTTGAGGGCATGAGGGCGCAGTAAGGGCAAGAAACTAGTGCGAGAGTGGAGTGAAACTCCAAAGCTCCCCCTTGAATGAAACTCACATAGTTTGTGATGTCGAGTCTGGTCCTTTGACGTATGAATTCATCTCGACCTAGTGACTTGGTAAGATTGTCTGCCTATTGCTCATCCATCCTGCAAAACTCCAAAATTATTTCTCCATTGTTGATCAGTTCTTAGATGAAATGAAACCACATATCAATGTGTTTGTTGTGTTTGTGGAACATTGGATTCTTTGATAGAGCTATGGCTGAATTGTTATCATAATTTATTTTTGAGGTTTCTGTCTATTCATTTTGAATCTCCTTCAAAAATCATCTCATCCATATTGCATGGCAAGATGCACTTGTTGCTGCAACATACTCAGCTTCAGCTATTGACAATGTAACGAATGGATGTTTCTTAGAAGCCCAAGAAACAACTCCACTACCAAAGTTAAAGACATAGCCAGATGTGCTTTTCCTATCATCAACACTTCCAGCACAATCACTGTCAGTAAAACCTGTTAGTTTGAATTCATCAGCTCTTGAATACTGAATGTCATAATTCTTCATTCCATTGATGTATCTCAGAATTCTCTTTCCAACCATCCAATGTGATCATTTTGGTGCTTCCATGAATGTAGAGATTAAACTAACAGCATACATGATGTTAGGCCTTGTGGCTGTCAGATACATCAAACTCCAAGCTACCAAGCTACTAGTTGCTTATACAAATTTGAATTAACCTCTGATCCTTTGTCTTCTTTGCTCAATTTCAAACTAGTTATCATTAGAGTGGGTGCTGACTTGCAATTTATCATATGAAATCTCTTTAAAATAGAATTTACATATTTTTCTTGTGAAATAAAAATGCCATCTTTATTTTGATTTACCTCAATTCCCAGAAAATAATTTATCTGACCTAAGTCTATCATTTCAAACTCCTTCAACATTTCTATTTTAAACAAATCAATTGATAGATTTCCAGTTAAAATTAAATCATCAACATATAGACATATGATCAGGATTTTACCTTCTTCGTCCCTCTTCATATATAATGTTGGTTCACTGCCACATCTAGTAAATCCATTATTTGTGAATTAATTATCCATCATGCTATACCAAGCTCTTGGGGCTTGTTTTAGGCCATACAATAGTTTCTTCAATTTGTAAACTTTATCTTCTTGTCTAGATATCTCATATCCAAGTGCTTGTTCAATGTACACTTCCTCCTCTAGATATCCATTGAGAAAAGATGACTTCACATCCATTTGGTGAACTAACCAAAGATTTTGTGTTGCTAAAGCCAATAACATTCTGACTGTGTCAAGGCATACAACTGGTACAAAAAAATTCGTATGATCTATTCCAGGTTGTTGTGCATAACCTTTTACCACCAATCTGGCTTTGTACTTTTGCACTTCTCCATTTGCATTGAATTTTGTCTTATAAACCATTGACATCTTTTTCCTTTGGAAGACTTTGCAACTCCCATGTCTAATTTTTTTCTGTTGAATCTATCTCATCATCCATTGTTGTTAACCATTTTTCTTCTTTGATGGCATCTTCATAATGAATCGGATCTTCATCTTATGAATAAAAGGAAAAGAGTGTAAATTGCTGAGAATTGTTCTCACCTTCATTTTTGTTATAAATATCACTCATGCTTCTAATTTTTTGCCTCCTCATGCTAGCCAAGATTGGGTTTGAAAGATCACTCGAAGCTGAAGAATGTGGAATTGAAGGTCCTACGCCAAAAGTTCTTCCTATTGTTTGCATCTGTAGTCCTCTTGTTTCTACTCTTACATTGCTTGTTGGTGTCAGTTGTTGACCACTTGCTTGAGGTTGAATAGGGACAGTAGGTACATTAGCTAGAACTGAAATTTCATTCTCTTCTTGAGGGATATTAACTATAACATTAATAGTTCTCTCTTTACATCCATCCCATGCTTCATCTTCAACAAATTGAACAACTCTAATTATTATAACTTTCTTGGTTGTTGGATTGGACAATTTATATGCTTTGGATTCTTCACTGTAACCAACAAAAATGCATTTCTCTCATTTGTTGTCAAGTTTCCTTCTCAACTCATTAGGTACATGTGCATATGAAACACATCCAACAACTCTTATGTGTGATACACTGTTCTTTTTACCAAACCATGCTTCCTCAAGGATAATATTCGTCACACTTTTTGTTGGGAATTTGTTCATGATATATCTTGCACAAGATACAGGTTCAGCCAAAAACTCATATGTTAAGTTCTTGGATTTCAACATACCTCTAGCCATCTCCATTATGGTTTTGTTTTTTCTTTCTACAACACCATTTTGTTGAGGTGTGTATCTTATTGTGAACTGCTTGTGTATTCCATGCTCTTTGCAAAAATTTAAGAATTCTCTTGATATGTATTCACCTCCTCTATCTGTTTTCAACACTTTGATAAAATTTCCACTCTGATTTTCAGCAAGAGACTTGAATTGACAAAATAAATTAAACACCTCACTTTTTTGTTTTAAGAAATAGACACATGTCTTCCTTGAATAATCATGTACGAAACTTAGAAAATAATAACTACCACCTATTGAAGGTGTCTGCATTGGACCACATAGGTTTGAATGAATAATTTCCAATGGGGCTTTCACTCTTGTGGATTTCCCTATTGGGAAATATTCTCTATGTTGCTTTCCTAGAATGCAACCTTCACAAACTCTCTCAAGTTTTTCAATTAATGGAAATCCCTTTACCATGCTCTTCCTATGAAGCAAATTCAAACCTCCAAAATTTAAATGACTGAATCTTAAGTGCCAAAGGCAGTTTTCATCCTTTACCTCTGCCTGAAAGACAGTCTATATAAGAGTTGATACCTCTTGTGCTTGTGCAAAGTTTTTGCTCAAAGCTGGCTGAATTCTTAAAGGAAACATTCTATTGTTTTTCATCTTAATTTTTGCAATCAACTGGCCACTTGGTTATTTGTCTAAAATAGTGCACAGTCCATTTTTCAAAGACACTCTATAACCATTTTGAATTAATTGTCCTACACTCATCAAGTTGTGTTTAAGACTAGGCACAAAATAAATGTCAGAAATATATTTTTGCTCCCCTTTCTTGGTTAGAATATTAATATTCCCTTTTCCTTTTACTGACAATTTTTTGTCATTACCCAGGGTGCCATTTGACTTAATATTCTCATCTAAACTTGTAAACAACTCTAAATTCCCTGTCATATGATTACTATAGCCTGAGTCTAAGTGGTAAAATTCTTTCTCACTGGCTTGAGCTACATTACAGGCTAAAAACATTATGCTTTTATTAGGTCTATTATCTTGACTCTCTTTAGTAAACTTTTCATTTTGTCTACCCATATCATACCGCTTCTTCCTACACTCATTCATGTAATCGCCAATTTTTTTATAATAATGGCATTGGACTTGAGATTTATCATACCTTTGTCCTTGAGAAAAGTTTTGAGATGGGTTTTGGCTTCTGCTTCTTCAACTTGAACTTGACCAGTTATTTATTCCACCTTTGTTGATGCCTCTTCCTCTTGCTTTGAAATTCATTCTACCTCTACTTCTTCCTTGGTTAATTGAAGCTTGTGACTTGAATGCATGCTCCAATGTCATACTAGTTGTTATGCTGAGTCTATGCTCATGAGAAATTAGTGAAGTGTATAGCTCATCAACTAAATACTGTGTGAGATCCTTTGTCTCTTCTATTGTGACTACGATTGATTCAAATCTAGTGGGTAAACACCTCAAAATTTTCTCTACCACTTTGACATCTTCTAATGTTTCTCAATGTGTTCTTATTTGGTTCACCAGTCCCACTACTTGAGTAAAATAAGAATCAACGGACTCATTATCTCTCATAAAAAGAGTCTCACATTCTCTTCTCAATATCTGCAACTTTGCAGTTTTAACTTTGTCCATTCCTTGATATAAAATTTTTAAAATGTCCCATGCTTGCTTGGACTTTGTAGTGGCTGAAATTTTGGGAAAAATGCTTTCATGTACTCCTTGTAGAATGAATAAGCGTGTCTTTGAATCCTTCTTCTTGTTATCCTTCAACAAATCTTTCTCTACTTGTGTCAAGGCATTATATGCTGCTGCATCTGTTAGTTTTGGAAACCCATTTTCTACAAACTCCCATAAATCCTGTGAACAAAACAATGCTTTCATTGTTATAGACCAATAGTCATAATTCTTCCTATTTAGTTGTGGAATTTGGGGATTACTCAAGCTTTTACTTGCTGCGATGATTTATTGACACTCTCTAAAAGACCTTAGGCTCTGATACCACATGAAGGGAAAGGCAGAGACTAGAATAATTTTTTTATCATTCACACACACAAAACAACCATTAAAGTATGTGCTTCTTTGGAGAAATCGTTCTATTAATTTTCTCTATCTTCAAAAAATACAAACATGCCCATATATCAAATTTTTTCAGCCACAAACAAAATTAATACCTTAATAAAGGAAAATATGAATGCCTGCAAAAACAAGTTCAAAACATATTAAACATTCGTCCTTAAAAATTAAATAAATGTCCTATAATCCTAACTATTCGCCAAACGCATACTACACAAACTACTGCCATAAAAAATTCAAACAACCACATTACCACCGAAGAATTTGAAGAAACCATGATGGTCATGGTAACCACCCAGACAACCAACAGACGGTCCACTGCAATACTGTGACAGTTAAGAAAGAGACCATGGTGGTCACAGTAACCACCCACACATGGTCAGAGCAACAAGGAATGAAGGGCACCGCTTTACCGTAGATGGTTAGTGATCAGACCATGGTAGAGCGGTACTGGTTTGAGCAGATGGAGTAGGGGGCGATGACTGTCACCACGATACCACAAGCGGTTGGAAGGGTAACCACGGGAGTGCGATAACAGCTACCTGGTAGTTAACCGCATTGTCGGAGGTGACTAGCGGTTAAGCTATGGTAATGCGGGAAACATGAAAGATGGCCACAACGTGACCGCTGATAGGAGAGAGAGTGGGCATGGTAGCTCGATAGACATCGCCAAACCATGAGAAGATGATTCTGAGGGCAAGGGGTCACGGTAAGGGTAGGAGACTGGTACGGGAGTGGAGTAAAACTCCAACAACATGAACCAACACCTCTTGTAAACACCTCTTGTAGAATCAAGAAAAACCAAAAATAATGACAATTTCAAATACCAAAAAATATAGTAAATAAATGATCTCAAGAACCTCTAATGAAAAATCTCAAAAGAAGAAAGGAAAAATGATTGGCTCTATATCATGTTGGTGTCAACCACCTCCGAGGGGCATCATCTGAAAAAAAAAACCTTCATGAATAGAGAGAAACACTATTCTATTTCATCAAAAATGTTTGAATAGATTGAGATGCATAAAATACATGTTGTACAACCTTTTAAAGGCATGGAAAATGGATTGGGTAAACAACCACCTAGTACTAAAAAAACTAATCAAATTAATTTACCCTAAGTAAAAAACATAACACACTAACATTCCCAGAGAGAATTTTATTAGTTTTTATAATCCTTAAAAATATGTCCATACACTAACTGAAACACATGCAAAATCGTATATTTCCTTAGTCTTATTAGTGATAGACAAATATTTTTCATCCCAATAAATTGGATGTGCAATTTTCACCCACAAAGGATTACATTTGGTATATATTATATTGAGTTAAAATCCATGGGTAATAATTTATGTACAATCATCTTGCTCACATAAAATATGGTCAACTTCTCAAAAATAGATCTTTGTCCTCTTTTAGCTCAAAGAAGAAGACATAATCATATTCCTTTAAACTATAATCTTATACCCTTCAATAAGGGTTTCTAATAGATATTAATCCAAGTATCCATGATTTTGGGTCTTGACTAAAGACTAATAAAATTTTCAACCGAAGATTTTACAAGAACTAGACCTCTTTTCCTAGAGATTATTTCTTCAATATGTATGTTAATGCTTACAAATAGAACTATCGTATAATCAATGATAGTATTTCCTAAAATAGAATTAAAGAGTACACACAAAAGTAAAGTAACTCTTAAATAAAATTTAAAATAAAGTAAAATGTAGATAAAATAAAATAGTATGTATTGAGTAGATGAAATAATTCCAATGAAATAGAATACAATTTTTATATAAAATTAAAATCCACAATTTTGGGTTTTGACCAAAGACTAATCAAATTTTCAACTAAAGATTTTACAAAAACTAGAGCTCTTTCCCATAGAGATTCTTTTTTCAATGTATGTTAAGGGTTTAAACAAATAGAACTATTGTATACTCATTGACGGTTTTTCCTAAAATAAAATTAAAGGGCACATACAAAAGTAAAGTAACTCTTACAAAAAAAACTAAAGAAAAGTAAAATGTAATTCGAAAAAAATAGTATGTATGTAGCAAATGAAATAGTTCTAATGAAAAAGAATACAATTTTTATGTAAAGTTATGTTTCCACGTATGTAAGTAGTAAATTAAAAAGTTTGATTTGACTATTGTATAAGAATGGATTAACATATTTACACATTGACAAATGGTGTAGTCTTCTCCAATGACAACTTACTCCCCCTATGTTTCTATATATCCAATTATGCATATTCATATACACCTATCTCCTACCTTATAGACATATATATAAATTTATTCCTGTAGACATGGAATGTACAATTTCATTTTCGCACGCTTGATCCTGACCACTAACAACATTTCTTTCCATTTCACACTCTCAACATTTCATCATAATTCTATCTCTTAATCTAATGAATCATTATTCATCAGATTAGGTCTATCACCTCTTTTGATTAAATTAAATAAATTAAACCTTATTTGATTTCATCTAATATTTCCCTCCTTAGTTAACTAAATCAAATCATTTATTAAATTGAATCATTTCCTCTCAATTCTAATTTAAATTAATTCATAAATTTCAGTCTAATTTGTCACATCATCTAAATCTTCATTAAATTAATCAAAACCATGATTAAGTTAATCCCTCTCATCAAAAATCCTCTAGAGAATGCAAGTTGCACAATAAATCAATTACTTTGATTTATTTAATTTTCTATTTTCCCTCACATAGCATCAAAAGGGAATATTCCCTTATTTGAATTCAAGAAGGCCAACTGGACTTGGTCCTTCCAACAAGGCATTTAAGACCTCTTATATGTCTTTGGCCTTGAGCCAAGTGACATTAACTTCATTTCCCTTCCCTCTTCAACAAGTCATTTCGCAATTCAAATTCAAACTAAATGCATTTATTGGCACTTAGTCCCACATTCACATCATGATTTGTGGCATTCAACCGTTGGATTGAAAGTTAGTCCCACATTGCTCAAATCTTGCTTTCTCTTCCAAATTGAAAGTTATAAATTGGAGGCTTCTCTTCTCATTTCTCGTCCACAATTGTCATGCAAAGTTACTCTCTTCATATTGAGAGCCAATTTTTCCCATCTCACTCAACCTATCACCATTTTGATGATTTTTAACAAGGCTATGCTCAAATCTCTTTGGAGATTTGACCATTTCTCATTCACTCAACATTGCAACATAGGAATTGGGAAAGCGCTAATTGCAACACTTCATTAGCACCAATTCCCCCATGTGATTACTAATCTATTTGCTTAATTAGGATATTAACTTCATTTCTTGTATTGTGTTCTTCATTTCCTAATTTTAGTTTTGAATAGATGGATTTCATGGGGAATCCCTCATTGTTTGCATGCATTTGATCTAACAACTTAACATGTTTGTTGCTCTTGTGCATTTGCAGGTTTAGGGGTTCACATTTTGGCACTAGAAGGAGTGCTTGAAAAGAAATTAATCATGTTTTAAAAAAAAAATCCGTGTTTTTCTTAACATTTTCTTGCCAGTCACAGGAATACAGCCACACGACATCATATTGAGCTGCTTTCATAGGTGTGGCGCAATACTTCACTACTTTCAGGGAAACGGTGCCATACTAGACCGTGCATAATTTCTAAACCTCACCGCGTTTTCTTCCTGCCTATCATTTTTTAAAATCTCCTAACTCCACCGCATTCACCTCCATGGTGCTATACTGCACTACCTTCAACATCGCGGTGCCATATCACAACACGTTTCAACCAAACTCCACCGCTCTTGCTTTCCCACTTGAAAAATTCAAAATTTTAAGCGGGGCTTCTTCCAAACTACGCTGCTTACCCATATCGCACCACCTTTTCACTCTATGTTTCTGCAGAGTGCCGCCCATAGTCAACCACGTGGCGCTATATAGCGTCGTTTTTACCCAAACTTCACCGCTTCTACAAACTGTGCCGTGGAAAAATAGTGAGATATGAAATTGACATGTGCCTTTTAAGTTTTGGATTTTTTAATTCCTAAAATTTGTTTGTTGTTTTTTGCTCTCTGGTTTTCTGTCGTTTTGCAGGTTAGAAGCTCATCATGACCTCATACTCATCATGCAAAAAAAGTGTTTTTAAACACTTAAGTGTTCCTCAACACTTGTGAAGGATTCTAAAATTCTGATTGTTAAGAGAAATTTGTTGATATCTTTGGTTGTAGAAACACGAGATTTACTTTGGGTTTAAAAAGAACAAGAAAATTTCCTTTTTCAAGCCAAGTAGGATATTCATTATGACACCATGCTCATTTTGTACAAAGTATTCTTCAACACTCTTTAAGGATTTTTAGATTCCTCTTTAAAAGGAATTTGTTAATTTCATTTTCCTTAGGAACACTAAATTTCTTTTGGGTTCTAAAATAAACAATCAAATTTTTTTTCAAAGTTGCCAAGGGGCTAAAAATAACCTTAGACAAACATACTAGATTTTCTTTGAAGGATAACAACTGAACAAAGCAATCTCACATTACCTTTGGTGCTTAAAAAGAATTCATTATTTCTTTGAGGAATTTAAAATGAACATCTGTTCTTTGTGTCTTGTAATCTTTTTTGCAAGGTAGTGTCATTTGAAAAGGTGTATACGCTTCTCTCGCGCCTCACGGAGATCTTGAGAATCAAAAGTCTTTTTGGTGACACTAACTTGCAGAAAATATTGCCTCCACATTTCAATTTGGGTACTTAACAATTGAACAAAACATGCGAGTGTGAGTAAAATTATTCTGAGTGTTATCCCTTTGTTTCTAAATGAAGGTTGATCGAACTACGAATATGTTTACTCGATTTTGTTTATCTTAGGAGGCCTGCCTTGTGGGAAAAAAAATCACCCAAGGGAATAACCCAACTAAGAACATGCTAAAGCCAAGCGACTTCAACCTAGTATATAAGTGTGGATTCTTGAGGAAAGTTCAAGAATCATGAGGATTATTCCAACGAGATGGACATAAATGGACTCTCACCATTGTTGGATAATACCCCACACATGGAATGCCTGAATTAAAACCATTTGTTTAGAGAAAGGCAAAAACCTTATCTATTTTGTTGGTGCAAAAGGTCATGTCCTTTGAAGCCACCCCACGTTATACATGCGGTTTTGTTGTAGAGATGGAAAGTATACCATGCGATATTCATGGGTACTAATGCTTGGTTGACCCAAGAAGTGTGTATCGTGGAGGGGAGCCAGTATGGTCAAGCATTTAGCCATTCACACAAAATATGTGTAGCTGAATTTATCCATGTGGGAACCCAATAGAATATTGTCTCATCATCGTAGGGTTGTAAAAAGTGCTTGGAAGTGGAAAACACATTGCTTGGTTCTCGAAAATATTTGCAAAATGAACATTCACAAAGAACTTTGAATTTCAAACCCCTTTTAGGAAACAAATACCTTTGACGAATTTAGGCACTCTTTCTTTCCCTAGGGATCATATCCTTAGAGGTTTCTAAGTGCTTCAATTCTATCATCATTTTTTTCGATAAGGTTAAGCATAGGTAATTTTTTCCCTATTTTCCTTGATTTCTACACAATGGACCTTGTGGGATGAGAAAGAAAGTGGGACATTAGATATATAGTTTGAAACATAAGAAAGCAAGTGTCTTTGGTAAAAATAATTCATTAAGCCAAGATAAAGAGACAAATTGAACTTCATATGTGTTGTTCCAAATGATTTCCCGAAAGGTCAAGATTCCAAAACCAAGGTTCAAGAGGATAAGTCTAAAAGCCCATGAACAACGCCTTGAAATTCTCCTTGAAGTCAAAGAAATACTAGTAGACAACTTCTATAGAAAGGCTTCAAGGAATAATCCAACTTTGTATGCGTTCTACTATCAACAAAATCCCTAACTCCTTGAAAGTTTTTCTTTCCTCAAATAGGAAGTCTAGCGTGTTCTTCAACACCAAGGTCTTGTAAAAAGAGTTGTGTCTGGGTTCAAGTCTAGGATCGAAGTTGTCATCCTCATCCATCTCTCCATCAAATCGAATCTCATCCCATCATCAAACTTCTTGAGAACTTTAGAAAAATAACTCATGCTAAACTTAAAGGGCTAAACCAACATCAGCCTATCTTGGCTTAACACACCTAGCCAAAATAGTCAAAACTTTTGGATGAATTTACCTCTAGGATAATGCAACTTCCTGAGGTCTACTAGTTCACAATCACATTGGCTTAATGCACTTATCCAATTCATCCACTTGTGCAAGTTCCCCTAGGATAATAAAACTTCTTAGGGACTACAACTTCACTACAATATTGTTTGACTCAATACACATAGTCAAACCATCATAATCAATCTAAGTCCTAAACAAGTTTAGCACAACCCTAGAAAATTTCTCCAAAAGGTTTCACTCATTTGCTTCATCCATTATCCCATCATCATTACCACCCTCTTTGATCTTTAGCTTCCCTAGTTCTTCTCTTTTGAGCCTAAAAGGATAGGCTCAAACGATCCCTATTATTTTATGGTTCAAATAAGATCACAATAGAAGAAGAACATGGAAAATATCAGCAAAATATCAATTTTCGTTGACATGAGTCAAGTAACCTCCGAAATAAACCTTGCGGGATCAAGAAATCCCCCAAGTAACTCTTCTTTTCCACCACAAAATCCTCAAGAGGAGAGTTATGAAGTGGAAATCACAAACAAAGACACAGGGATGACACAATTTAAAATGATGACAATGGTTTAAAATCTAGAGAACCACAAATTGTTAGTGCCATGTTCAAATACTTAAGCACGTTCGTAGAGGGAGGGGTCTAGTTCCATTCCAACCTTGATGCAAGCACTAGTACAGATATGCCTCTTACAAATTCATCCCCAATGTCAAATGTCAATCAAGAAATACCTCACATCATGTCAACCGTCACACCAACCCCACCAATTGTGAACAAGGGAAGTGTTATGTTTTGAGAGTTACAACAACATTGCCTTGTGACCAATAAAGAGGTGGCTATCACTAACACACTAGATAATTATGTCATGGTAAACCCATTGCAACCATACATTCCACTCACATTCCACAATCTCATTGGTTCATCTTCATTCCATGCCTCATCGGCCTGCCAACCAAACATACAAACTTCTTTATCACAAGGAGAAGGTGGTTTGTTTGGAACAACCGATGTTACTAATCATTTTTCTTTCCAAGGAAGCATACCATATCTTCCCCCATTTCCATTCACAACCACATCACCAATCGAATTGGGGTTTCCTCCCCTAAACATCGATAGTTTCTCAGAACCGGGCAATGTGAACATCACATCAAATTCCCTCTTCTTGCCTGCAACATCACAAAAACAAGTGGCAACCATTCAAGCCACTACAACAAATACAATAACCAGTCCTCAAATATCCCAAAGCATACCCTCTCAAGGACCGAGCATCTCCACCACCCCTCCCACAACCCAAATCCCAACCACCACCATAACCCTCTCACCGGCCACAACAGTTGGCATCATTCATGTTCCACCACCAAAATCCAACATGGTAAATTCATTCACCACTCTAATCCAAACCCTTCAAAAGGCCAACCAACAAAGATTACTCAAGCAAAAGCAGCAAGCTCAAGCCCAAGCACAAGCTCAAGCACAAGCCCAAGCACAAGCTCAAGCACAAGCCCAAGCTCAAGCTCTAGCTTAAGCTCAAGCACAAGCCCAACAACAGGCGCAAGCACAATACCAAGCACAACTATAAGCAATCCATCTGCAAGGATGCCAACAAGCCCTGCAAGACTTTCAGGCACAACAAAAAGCTAAACAACAAGCTTTGTTGGCATAATAGGCGCTCGAGCAACAACAATCTTTGTTGGTGCAATAGAAGCTAGACCAATAGCAAGTTTTGCTAGCACAACAGCAACGTGACCAACAACAGGCTTCATGGGAACAACAATAGATGGACTAGCAACAAGCGTTGTTGGAACAATAGCAACAAGATCAAAAACAAGCGTTGTTGATGCAAATGCAAGCATACCAATAGGCTTTGAACACACAACAAATTTCATAGAAAATGCCCACTAGTACTCCTCCCACCCATCAAAAACCTCAAACACCTCACAACTCATTCATTCCACCTCCCGACCCAAGTAAAGATGTCGCAACACAAATCAAGCTACTTTTGCAACAAGTGTTGGCCTTACAAGCAGGAAAAACAACAAGGACACTAGGCAACTTGTTCCCTTATCCTTTCAATATAAGTCTCACCATGATACCATTCCCAAAGGGATTCGAGATCCCCAAATTTGACAGGTATAATAGAATGGGTAACCCTGAAAACCACATCAGGGAATTTCAGGTGCGTTGCATGGAGGTCGCATACGATGGCACGTATCTAATGTGACTCTTTCCTCGTAGTTTGATTGGTCCAGCCATGGAATGGTTCTCTAGCCTACCCACATGCATTAAAACATTCAAGGAAATTGTGGAAGCGTTCCTTAAATATTATGCTCTCAATATGGGTGTTGATGTTAGTTTGGAAGAACTATCATCACTCAAACAAAGAAAATGAGAGTTTTTTGCATCCTTCTTACAAAGATGGCAATCCAAGGCCAATCAGTGCAAGTGGACCATGCTGAAAGAACAATAAATTTGCACCATCATATCCAATCTAGATGACAACTTGGCATTCTACTTGAAAATGCAATGCATCACATCTTATGATCAGCTGATCCCAAAGGCACTCAATATCAAAAGAGCCCTTATTGCGCGAGGAGGCGTATCAACATTCACTCCACCATAGGATAACCACCCATCCAATAACTATAATGATAAACCTCGAACATGGTCGAGGAACAAAAACATCACAAATGATGGCGTGGTCTATGCTGAAGTGGTCATCAGTGCCCCTAAGTAGAAAACCCAAACCCACCATCAATCACAAAATCATAATCGGAACACTGTGTAGACTAATGCAGTAGTAGCACAACAACAACCAACACCCACCAATCAAATCAACAACTTGGGTAATCAAGGATTACCACCTCCCCAAGGCAAGTATCCCCCCAAGAGGAAGTTCACAGCTCTTGGTGAATCTATCGAATCCATCTTGAAGAAATTGGTCAAAGAATACCAGATCAAAATCTCTAACTCCGATCAATACGCGGAACCCATGACCATACCGCCATGGTATAATGAAAATATCCTTTGTGATTTTCACAAGATCAAAGGACATACCACCACTAATTTCATGAGGTTGAACAACATCATGTAAGACCTCATCAAGGATAAGATCATCAATATCGAACAGCCAGCCAGGATCCAAGACTTGAAAATATACATGAATCCGAGGCCGAACCACAACCAAGGGAACAATCAAGGAAATAATCAAGGGAATAATAAGGGCAAGGAAAAATATGCTAGTGCTAATCTAGTGTATGAGGAGATAGTTGGATGTGTCGATGAAATGGTCACTGTCATAAATGTCAAAGGAGCCAACAATAAATGTGGAGTCACCACACGTGGTGGAAAGGTCACCATTGCCAGGGCACCAGCTAAGACCCCCATTTCTAATAAAAAATCCATCCCCTATTACTACAACGTCATTGAATAGCTAAAGAGAACCCCCGCCCAAATCTCCATCATGGAACTATTGAAAATTTCCACTGCCCATAGGAAGATCCTTGATGAAGGATTAGCTATGTCCACCATCTCCACCACCCTTGACATAGATCAGTTATAGGCTATGGTGGGTAACATCGTTACCCCAAATCTCATTCCATTCTCTGACCAAGATTTCCCCCCGTAGCCATCTCATAACCGCACACTCCACCTTCAAGTCCTCGTCCATAAAAAGAAAGTCAAAAGAGTCTTGGTGGATGGAGATGCAGGCCTTAACATTTTCTCTCTAAAGCTCATAAACAAATTGGGATTCGCAAAGGATTCCATTAATTAAAAAAAAAGCATCACAATAAGGGCGTATGATGACCAAGAAAGAGTGTCTTAGGGCACTATCAAAATCCCCATCCAAGTGGGACCGGAAACTATGGAGACCACTTATCAGGTCCTTGACCTTGACCTACCATATAATATCCTCCTTGGACGCCCATGGATCCATAGAATGAAGGCGGCGGCCTCCACATATCACCAATGTCTCAAGTTCTCACACCAAAACTAAGAGGTCACTATATATGGGATCCAGAACCTTTCGCCTACTGCAAAAAATTGGAAGCCAAGTTTTATAAGATCCCCCAAGTACTAAAAAATGATGAAGGCCTATCCACTTCATACATCAACCCAACCAACCTCACTTCCACTTCTGCGACAGAGACACCCGCCATCCCTGACATATCCAAAATCAAAAAAATGATCCATGACAATGGATGTAGTGACTATAGAATGAAAAGGAAAAAATTTGTTGTAGGAGAGTTACTAGAATCTCCTAGGTCACATGGACAACCTTAGCCAGCTGAAACACCGATCCACACTATTAGGGTAGAACCTTCTAGATTCTGCCATTGGGGGGATCTCAGTCAAGAAAATGTGGATGAGGGAGACATCTCAAACACATTATACCAAGATGAAAGGCCCACCCACACCCTACCCATGGATGAAACTAATAGAGGGTTGCAAATGATCTTTGGTATGGGCTATAACAAGAATGAAAGCCTTGGAAGGAGCAATGATGGATGGTTGGAGCCCATCATTGTAGAAATAAGAATGCACAACCTTGGCCTTGTATGTACTCCTTCGAGTATAACTGTACATGGCTGAGGTACTCCCATTAGGATAGTGAGGTCCTCCCTTCAAGTGTGGGCAACTATCCTTAGACCACCTGTCTTCCTAGGTATCCCACTGGAAAATTTCACCTTTGACGTTACTGATTTTTGTGCCAGTAGTGACGATGATAACACCATAGCAGGCCTTCCTAAGCTCTTTGAGGATTCCACCCTACTCATGATTAGTGCCTCACCAGCTAAGTCAAGCCAACAAACCCACCAAATCACCTTAGTACACCCTCAACTCATTGATCACGACCAACATGGACCACCAATTCTAGACTTATTCGAAAACCATGAGGCTCTCTCAAAATTCATGGGACTAAGGGATACAGTTCCATGTGGGGATCACAAGGCAGGTTTTGACATCACATTGGACACCCAAGCATATTATGGGGAGACGATTGAGTCTTGCAGTCACAAAAGAAAAATATTGAGAAGAAGCTCGAGGTTATTGAGTGAAAACCACAGTGTGGCACTCTCTAACCACAAAACATTAAAAATAAAGGACACATCCAATGGTGAAAACCTCTCTGAGGCACTGGAGAATGAAGGATTCAATCTCCCCCCTACTAATCTACATTAGGAGAAATCAGTGGTCCTAGTAGAGCAGTGTAATCCTATCAACTTGGGAACAGAGACAAAACCACAAATCACATTCTATGCTCAAACACTTTAGACAGAAGAATAAGAATTTTTGGCTACATTCTTAAGAGAAAGAAAGGAAAACTTTACATGGACCTACGCTAACATGCCAGGTTTGGATCTTGAAGTAGTAGTTCATCATTTGGCCATTCACCTCGGAGAAAAGCCAGTTAGACAGAAGATAAGAAAGATGCACCCATAGATAGCTTTTCTTGTAAAGATAGAATTACATAAACTCTTAGACGTTGGCTTCATACGCCCAATTGACTGTCTAGAATGGGTATCCAACCTTGTACTAGTTTCCAAACCAAATGGGGACATCAACATCTGCACAGACTTCAAAGACCTAAACAAAGCATGTCTTAAGGATGATTTTCCAATACCCAACATTGATATGATAGTGGATATGACGGCCGAACATGAGATGCTATCACTGATGGATGGATTCTTAGGATATAACCAAATAATGATTGCAAAAGAAGACCATCATAAGACAGCATTCACATGTCCTTGGGGCACCTACTGCTAGAATGTGATGCCATTTGGGTTAAAGAATGCAGGGGCTACATACCAAAGAGTCATGACACTAATCTTCCATGAAACGATCCAAAAAATAGTCGAAGATTATGTGGATGACATATTGGCTAAATCAAAGAAGAGGAAAGACCACATAGTGACCTTAAGTGCAATTTTTGACTGACTGGAAAAATACAAGGTCAGGCTCAACCCAAAGAAATGTGTCTTTGGGGTACAATCTAGAAAAATTTTGGGCTACATAGTATCAATGAGAGGGGTAGAATTGGATCCTGCAAAAGTAAAAGCAATCCTTGATATGGAAGTACCTAGAACACTGAAACAACTTAGAGGATTGCAAGAAAGACTCTAGTCCATCTGGAGATTCATAGCACAACTAGCAAATAAACAGATTGTGTATTCACATCTACTCCACAAGGGAGTGGTGTATAGGTGGGATGAAAAATGTGAACAAGCATTCAAAAAGATCAAGGAATGCCTACTTATGCCACCAATCATAGGGAAACCATTGATTCTGTACATCTCAACAATGACAGCCACCCTTGGTGCCCTTTTAGCCCAACATGATGAAAAGGGAACCGAGCGGGCAATTTACCATATCAGCAGAACAATGGTAGGGCATGAGCTTAATTACACATCAATAGAAAAATATTGCCTAGTAGTGGTGTTTGCAGCCCAAAAATTTAGACACTACATGCTAGTTCATCAAATTAAGCTAATTGCAAAGATAGACCCCCTCAAATATCTATTGTCAAAAGCAATGCTTACAAGCAGAATGGCTAAATGGGTGATGATACTATCTGAACATGATATTGAGTATGTCGAGTGAAAGGAAATCAAAGGAAAATTTATTGCAGAATAGCTAGCAGAAGATTCCCTCTACACAGACAACCCGCTCATATCAGAATTTCTAGATGAGTCCCTTTATAATCTTAGTACAGCCGACCACTGGAAATTGTACTTTGATGGCTCCCACACATAACATGGATCAAGAGCTAGTGTGTTCTTCATCACCCCACAAGGGAATTGCATACTGAGGTCTTATAAGTTGGCATTCCCCTATACGAACAACATTGTAGAACATGAGGCTTTCACCATAGGTCTTGAAATTGTTGCACAGTGGTGAATCATGGCATCAAAGGTCTATGGGGATTCACAGCTTATCATTAACCAAGTCAATGGTGAGTACCAAACCAAAGATGATAAGATCACACCATACAAAAAGTTAGTAGAAATCCTCAAGGAATCATTCATTGACATCACCTTTGAGCAAATACCGAGGGCAAACAACAGAGCAACGGATGCAATGGAAAAAATTGGATCCTTACTAGATATCCCTTGCAATGTCTCGAAACATGAATTCCTCATAGAGAAGCTTCTTGTACCAACTTTCGAGGTACTAGAATCAGAATATGCGTGTGAACTCGTTGGTTCTGTTGATCTTTGGTACCATGACATTTACACCTACCTAAAATTAGGAATCCTCCCAGTTGACATTACCCCGAACCTAAAGCGAACCTTTGTTAAAAGGTCCTTACGATTTGTCATCCTAGGAGAAACCCTCTTCTGTAGAAGTATCGATGGAACCTTGTTACGTTGCTTAAAACCTAAGGAGGCCTTGATTGCTCTAAATAAGGTACACAATGGCACTTGCAGTTCACATTTGAGTGGTATGACCTTGGCTAAGAATTTTCTGAGAACTGGATACTATTGGCTAACAATGGAAAGAGAGGCACATGACTTTGTGAGAAGGTGTCTACATTGCCAACAACATGGAGACCTCATTCATGCATTGGATCAAGAATTACATCCCATTGTTACACCTTGGCCCTTTTCCTAGTGGAGGCTTGATCTCATAAGTAAAATCTCACCCACCTCATCTAATGGCCATAAGTTCATTATCACCACTACCGAATATTTCACAAAGTGGGTCAAAGCAATTCCCATGACCTACATCATGGGTAAAGAGATATCCAAGTTCATCTTGAACTACCTCATTTACCAATATGGTGTTCCCCAATCCATTATCTCTGATAATGGGACACCCTTCAACAATTAGGATGTCCGTGATCTATGTGAAAAATTCAAAATCCAACACCGCTTTTCCACCCCATACTACGCACAAGGCAATGGCCAAGCAAAAGCTACTAAAAAAACCATTCTAAAGATCCTTAAGAAAATAGTCAATGAATCTAGTCATGACTCGTATTTGTAGTTAGACCTCCCTTATGGGCCTACCACACCAACATCCACACGCTAATAGGCACCAACCCATTTTCCCTGGTCTACAGATCAAAATCCATCCTCCCTATTGAGATTGAGCTCCTATCCTTGAGAATATCTTTGCAAAACCTCGTCACAGATGACGAATAGAGGGTCACAAGACTGAATGAGGTGGAGCTACTGGATGAATGATGCATGGATGCCCTAAATCATCTACAAGTCTACCAAAATCACCTAAAAAGGAGCTACAACAATAAGATCAGGCAATGTACCTTCCAATTCGGTGACCTTGTGTTAAAAGAAAGCCAAAAAGAATGTGCCAAACCCAGGTAGCAAAGGGGAGTTTGAACCCAATTGGCTGCAACCTTTCATCATCACCGCAAGCTATAAATCGGAGGCATATTAGTTATCAACACTAGAAGACAAACCTTTGTAGGAGCCCATGACCAGTTGTCATCTCAAAAAGTTTTATGCCTAAGAACTTACAAGGTATAGAAACTGAAAATAGAAAAACAATCAAAAAAATTCCTGAGAAAATGGTTACCTT
This sequence comes from Sequoiadendron giganteum, assembly GCA_007115665.2. Lineage (NCBI taxonomy): Eukaryota > Viridiplantae > Streptophyta > Pinopsida > Cupressales > Cupressaceae > Sequoiadendron > Sequoiadendron giganteum. The sequence goes on along the minus strand of CM021102.1, from coordinate 445,706,017 downwards.
GATGAAACCCTAGCAAGTAGGCATCTTGGCAACAACAAAAAAATCAAAAAATACAAAAAAATCTAAAAAAAATTAAAAAAACAAAAAAAGGTTTGAAAACAGTAAAGAAAAAAATCATCCTCTAGTGAAAACCACTACGGTGGCGCTTTGGGAAAGTACCTTGGTGAAAACCTGGAAAACAGGTGCCAAGCGTAAATAAAGAACTCTCTATCCACCAGGATCTGCATGACTCACTCATCCATTTCATCTCATTTCATTAATCATCCATACACCCATCTGCTTGCATCCATACCATAGCCTGAGCTAGTGTCCATATCATATTCCACCATAGTACTACTTGGCATATTCTTAAGGTTAGTTTTTCTTGCCTTATCGAAGTAGTCTATCGCACCACACTAGGGACATGTTCCTATATCGGCATCAGATGAAATTCATGTATAATCTTGAAATCTTCTTGAAACGTTAAAAATCCAAAAACAGGTCAAAATATCAAAAAATGTTCAAAAAATTCATCATCGAGTCTTGTCATTCTTCCACCTCATCTGAACTAAATTGTCTCTGAGCTTGAATGTAGGCAAGGTTGATAGTTGATCATCCCCTGAGATAGTAAGGTCAGTCCTTTAGGCATCCGTCGCATTGGCAATCCATTTGCCCATCTAGTCTACATCGTAAGTTAGTCCTTTAAACAATAAAAGAGAAATCTGTTTGTCCATCTTATCATCGTCAAGTATGTCATCAGTCAAAATACATGGTCTCTACATGTATAACGTAGGCAAGGCTAATCTATGGATCAGCTCTTGAGACCCCTAGGATAGGTCTTTAAGTTAGTCATTTCATCGTAAAATCTAAAAATACCAAAAATAGCCTCAAAATATCTAAAAAATCCAAAATGGTGCACCCATTTCATCTCGCTATCACCCACGAATTTTATCACTCATAATAAAGTCAATCATCACCTTCATCCTTTGGTGAGGCAATCAGAAACAAGTCTAGTAGGTTCCAAAGTGTACACCTAATTGTCAGAGTCTTGAAAGTCTAGAGCAGCGAGTCAGCAAGTTGGTCAACTCAGAATATCAATAGCTTATCACCCAAATCAATCCCATCAAAACCCTGATCGCAACACATCCTAGGATGAAGCTTTTCAGAGATGGATATAAGCATCAGGTACCCCTCATAGTAGTTATTCTTGGCTAGTGGTATGAAGAACATTAGCTTGTTTGGTTGGCTTTACTTAGTCTTTTATTGACTTATCTTATTTTGCGCTCATAACAAAGGACCTCTTAATGATGCTTAAACAAAACAAGTTTAGAGAGAAAGGAAGGGGACAAAGATTATTATCTTTTTATCTACTATGCTTGTTGGATACTATTGTAAAATAACTTAGTCATGCATGCTTTGTTTGGTTTGTAGGGAGGACATTTTAGGTATCTTGTTGACCACATAGGAAAGCTTGCTTTCTTGTGTTTTGGCCCGAGATATTTAGAATGTTTGAACTATATCATGAATGAAGTACGTATGCTAAGTGTGAACAAGAATACTCCTATATGTTTGACAAGCCAAAGTCCATCACACTAGGTATCATGCCATCCTGGTCCTTCATACCTTGATGCATCGTACCTATGTGTGTTATCAAACATAACGTAGTTGACCCTTCGAAAATCCCAACTCCTAGCAATGCAAATCATCATCATCATCCTAAGTAATTCATTAATTCTAAAACTTCTTCTATCTTCCTTCCATACTAACATGGTATCATAATAGTAATCAAAACATCATCAGTACATACACTCTGCATTTGCATAATCATTAGCACATTGCATCATATCATTATCTTAAGTTATGAGGAATAATATAAAATTGTTATTCTAAAACATCTTAAGAAAGCATTACATCATTATACATACATAATCATTTGCATCTATTACCATTTTCATATCATTGCACCATCATTAACATACATTACATCCATAAAGCATATAAAATATACAAAAAGAAATGCATCTATTAGAAACATACGTCACATGGGTTGGGGCCCTAGCTTGGTTGGCTAAATCTTTCCTATTGTAGGAGGTTGGTCATGAGGTCTAGTCTCCCCCACCCCCGTGGTACCGTAGGCAATATCACACCAGCACCGCCAGTCACATTAAAAAGTTTATCAAGCGCACTATAGTTTATAGGGGGTCGTGCTACCTGATTCCTAGAGTCTAATAAAAAATAAACAAACATACATCACATTACATAAGCATAAGAATAGGAACATCTCATAGCATCATAATAAAACTGCATATCATACATTTGCACCATACATATCATAAAAGGTGAATCATCTCATATATATATATATATCATCAAAAAATACATTGTTATGATACAAATCGGATCAAGTGTACATAGAATACGTGGTACAATCAGGCCAAAATAGTGCAGCCCATAAATCAAAAATGCAAAAAAATGTTTGTGATCAAAAGGGCTAGCCCTGCTGGCTGCTGCCGTCCCCCAGCTGTTTGCTAGGAGAAATCTGGCACTCTATCTGCTAATGGAACTACCTGGAAATAGTGTTGTCGATAGTACTTAGCTTCTCTGATAGCCTCTCTGTATTGGGTATGTGTAGGATCATGATGGGCCAAAAAGTGGCAATATGTAAGCCATATGATGGTCCATGTGGCTGACGACTATTTTTTTACCCAAAATTGATGAAATGAAAAGGGTTTTAGAGGAGATTCATAGCTTTCCACCAATATAAATTATGCTTTACTTTGAATTTAATAAATAATTATTATTCAATTTTTATTAGAATTATGAATAAAGTCCTGATTGATAGGCTGATTGAACAACATCTATAACTTTCAAATGAGATCACATTTTTTGAATCTGAAACATGCATCACATTCTATGCTTTTCATACTATAGGATTAAAAAATTAAAAAATTAATTTCATGAATTTTTGACCAAGTGAAGGTGGGTAGAAAGATGAGCTTTTATATTTTTTAAAATTTGTAATAAAAAATTCAAAATTAATTATTTACTTGGAAAAAAATTATAAAAAAATATGCATCACATCGGAACATGAGTCCTCTACTTATATCTAAAATATTATAAAAAATATTATAATTTTATTGTGGTTAGGGTGGTCAGACAGACACCTACTTCTTATTTTTACCCTGAAATTTAAATACTACTATATTGAAATTTTAAATTTTCACCAAATAGATTTTTTTTTAAAATAAAGGTCTAGTATTTTAGAAACTACATTCAATTTTCTACATATTCTACTTTTACATTTTTTTGAAATAATATAGATAACTTATTCAGATTTTTATGTCAAGTTGTCTAACTCTGATTTTTTGTCTTTTTATTGCCACTTAAGGCCCTGGTTTTTCCATAATGATACTGCACATACCCTACTCCCGAATGTCAACTGATCAACCCCAAGATGTGGAAGCTACACTCTGTGACTGTCTCCATTAGCCTATCTCCTGATCCCTCTCGGATCGTGCCTGATCTCTCTCAGTTGTGACTGCAGTAACCTGTTGTCAAGCCTCATCTCGCTCTGCTATTAGCACCTATACCTGGCCCTGCAATTGTTGAATAAATGCATCATGGGGATCTGGCTATCCCACTGGCTCTCCGACTGGCTATGCTATTGGCTAATGTTGTGGTGCCACCTAGGACTTCCCATCTGCCCCTGCTACCTATTGTGCTTCGTTTCTTGAAGGTGACTGGTGAGGAGGTGGTGCACCCCCCCGACCTCTACCTGTTGACTTGCCTCTAGGCCTCCGACGTGGAAGCATTGTCCCAGGAACTGTCTATCTCAATGGAGGTCTAAACCATGCCCTATACGTTGGAGTCACCCCTGCGTCTGCTGGCCCTTGATCCTATGGCCATGGCTGAGCCACTAAATGTCTAAATGAGGAAACTGCCTCCTATGCTAGAATCAGTTGCCCCCATGTTGTCTCCTTTGTCATACAGGAAAAGAGAGCCATATACTGATCATCAGGTATATCCTGTACCTCACCAAACTGCCTGGCTACCCTATCAGGAAGGTACCTCTCTATCATAGTATGCTCTTGGCCTTGCATAAATCTGTCCTGATGAGCAAAGAAGAGTTGTTGTGAATCATCATACCACGAACCTATACCCATCCATGGCCTCCATATAAACACTGTCATCTCATCTAAAACCCGCCACCAATGGGCTATACTGTTTGTACCCATGTGAGTAAAATGAATCTCTACCCCATCGTACCACCATACCATGGGGTCAATAATATCTATAACAACTTGTGTCATAAGTGGGCAAAGCACTGGGATCCACTCCCATGCCCAAATGTGTAAAAGAATCAATCTGGCCCTAAGAGCCCAACCATCCAAATAGGAAAACTCATGCAAATCACGGTACAAAGAGGCCAGTAGTACTGGTCCCCAGACAAAGCACACATGACGAACACACATCTACTCCCATGCCAATCCCCAACTTGGACTGAAATATCGACCATGCCGATCAGGAGCTACGAGATGAGAAATGATAGAAGCCATAATCACTCTGTAAGTAGGGGCTATACCCCGATATTGCTCCAAATCTACCTGACCATCACAAAGAATGAGCTCATCAACACCCATAACATGAAAGCAGGCATCCCTACCCTCCTTGAGATCATAGATCACTCAGGCTCCATGAATAGGTAGTCGCAGAATGTGCCAAACATCCTTAAGATTAATAGTGGCCTCACTAGTAGGAAGGTGAAAGGATGATGTCTCGTTGTGCCACTGCTCGGCCAAGGCATGCATCATACCTAGATGGGATCAAATAGTAGGGACATGTGCAATGTACCATAGCCCAAGAATCCCAAGCTGCTCCTGAAGATACACGTGCATACCCTGTAGTCTCTCGAGTACTAGCCACTGGTGCTCCCTCGAGTGAATAGTCGCATGCCTCTCCTACACAAGGAAAGAAGCCACGTTAGCTTCCCTAAAGAAAATTTGTTGTCTGTATCACATTTCTTCTTTGAAATAGCAAAAGCGTCATTGTTCTCAGAAGCGACACCATTTATAATGCTCCAAACTACGCCCCACGGTTGACTTTGGCACCTAATTTTGACAAACTATGTCACATGGTGCTATTTGTGCATGCGGCCAAGTTTGCTAACCACAACCCTAGGAGCCTAAACTGCGCCGCATGGCGCTCTTTGCACAAGCAATTCTATATAGGACCGTGCAGCCCCGAATTTGGATTTTCCGTAGCGCTATATCGCACCACGTCACCTTGACCAACCAAAAGCCCTAATTAATGCATGAATAATGAGAAATATAAAATTTGGATAGGGGTACATACGACGGGTCCTACGGCTACTGATCGCTGATGTACTCATACCCGCTCTGACATGTGCAAAGGAAGCTGTCATTGTGCCATCGTTACCAGGACTGAGAGCTCAAGGTGTCAAACTTTTCAAGGTTTAATATTGCAAATGTATTGAAAGTGACCCCTCAAGGTCTATTTAAGCTTGAAAATTAGGATTTTTTAACCTAATTTGACCTACCAGCTAGGGTTTTGGCCCCTCGATCCCATTTTCATCCAACCAAGGGCTATGTTACATCATTTTTGGCATCTTAACCTATTTTTTTAGGCATTCTGGGGCATTTCTGGCCTATCGAACACCTTGTCATCTTTTTTTGCAAGATCAGCCAAAAAATCAAAATTTTCATCTAATCTCTCAAGGGGGCAATATCCAGCATTATCCTTCCACTAGGGCTATAGTGGGCCATCTAAAAAATTCAAGAAAATTTTGAACTTTTGATCATAGCAGTTTATTCTTCGAATCAATGCAACAAGTACATTGCTTCAAAGAGGGAAAAAATGTAGACATGGAAAATTTACAATTTCATTTTGGCATGCTTGATCCCGACCACTAACAACATTTCTTTCCAAATCACACTCTCAATATTTCATCATAATTCTATCTCTTAATCTAATGAATAATTATTCATCGGATCAGGTCTATCACCTCCTTTGATTAAATTAACCAATTTAATTTAATTAACCTTACATTTCTATTTAATTAAAATAAATCATTTTATTTAATTAAAATTCTCTAAAGTCTTCTTATTAAATTAAATAAATTAAACCTTATTTGATTTAATCTAATATTTTCATCCTTAGTTAAATAATTCAAATCATTTATTTAATTGAATCATTTCCTCTCAATTCTGATTTAAATTAATTCATAAATTTAAGTCTAATTTGTCACATCATCTAATTCTTCATTAAATTAATCAAAACCATGATTAAGTTAATCCCTCTCATTAAAATCCTCAGAGAATGCAAGTTGCACAGTAGATCAATTACTTTGATTTGTTTAATTATCTATTTTCCCTCACATGGCATCAAAAGAGAATATTCTCTTATTTGAATTCAAGAAGGCCAAGTGGACTTGGTCCTTCCAACAAGGCTTTTAAGACCTCTTACATGTCCTTGGCCTTGAGACAAGTGACATTAACTTCATTTCCCTTCCCTCTTCAACAAGTCATTTCACAATTCAAATTCAAAC
>CM021102.1:445584646-445699373 GCA_007115665.2 Sequoiadendron giganteum | reverse complement strand
ATAATAAAAATAATTGAATTTAAGTGGATAAGCAAACATTATAGTTAATAAATAATTAAAAACTATTTAATTAAAGTTTATGAGTGAAAATGGTGAAATAACTAAATAATTTAAAATTGTTTAATTAGAGTGGGAAAATGGGTTAGCTTAATCAAATAATTAGAAATTATTTAATTATTAGTGATGATGGGGTGACAAGTGAATGATGGGAAATGCTGAATTTAGAAGAATATATTAGACATTTTTAGGTGTTTGCACATAGGTATTAAAATTTGTTTGAGTAGGAGTAAATAGAGAAGGATAAGGATCAAGAAGTGAACCCAATTTAGTATAAGACTTTGAACTTTTTCCTATATAATTGTATTAAATCACTCCAAAATTATCTTAAGCTAACTTAAAATTAGCATGAGTATACAAATTCTATATTTAAATTTTTCCTCCATTTTAACGAAAATTTGTGAATCTATCATGAACATATATTTTAAAGTATATGAAAATTCTGAAAGAGCATGAAAATAAAGTACATTCATATATTTTAATATTATATATGGTCCATGTGCAGCAAAGGAACATTCCTGAATTCTTCATGGTTTTTTCTTCTAGGCATCAGAGTTGCATAGGGATTTATAAAATGTATAAATATGTATAATAAGAATATTCTATCAAATAATTAAAAATAAGCATGACTATAATTCAATATAATTGTTTATGAAAATGAGAGACAAAGAGGAATGGTTATAAAAATTTATTGTATAAAAATTATTACTATAATACATTGCTTAAAGTGGTAACACCTTATGGTTCCACTTAGGGGTGATAAATGTGTAGCAATGTGATACAACACTTATAATACCACCATTTGTTTTGTTTTTTGATATGTATTAATGTGGTCTACTACATGGTTGTACCATGGTTTGATAAATTAGAGTAATGTGGTATGCTCTATGAGAATAATGTGAAATATAGCTTCATTTACATGTGGATGTATAAGTGTTAAAAATATAAACTATATTTTATCACACTCTTTAATATATTTGTTATATAAATTCATATGTCATGGAAGAGACACATCTCTCCAAGAATGATAAATATTTAAAGAGCTTTTGATATATCTATTTGTAAGAAGAAGAATATACATGAGAGATCTCCAATTTCAACAATTGGTATCAGAGCCATATCAATTTTAAAGGAAAAATTCTAAGGAATTTTAGTTTACCTGAGAATTCAAATCAAGTGAGATGAAAGCTACCACCTTAGAGTTTGAGAGCTTCCTAAAATCATATATAAAAGTGGTTATAGTGGAATCTTCATAGGATAAATCAAATGTATTTTTCATAGCCACCTTACAAGAGCTTCTAGAGGCATCCAAAAAGGAGCAATGAAAGCATAGAGTATTGCAAAATCGTTCTTTCCCTCATTCTTCTTTCACTACAAATGAAGTTTCATCTAATTGTTGGAAATATGTGTTGTCATTGATGTCAACTTAATGTCTAAAAATATATGTTTTCCTTGTTGATGTCAACTTGATGATAGTGTCATATTTATTTTGTAATCAATTTATGGTGTGAGACCAACATTTTAGAGAGATGGTTTGACATGGATGAAGACTTGGGTTCAACAGATGTTTGAGGAAAGTTAATATAGAAAAATCTAGCAAATGTATCCATAGAAGTATGATAATTCGAAAGTATGATATGTTCATAATAATGACGTCTACATGATCAAGGATAGAGATTAATGAATATTGAGTATGTGCTCATACTTGTGCAATTGGGTAAAGTTGTCTAAGGCATAGACAATGTATTTTCCTAAGTCAATGACTATGTATTTTGGTCCATACACTATTGAATTGCATGATCTTGTTGTATGGTTTCATAGTTATGTTTGGAGGTTAGCAAAAAGGTTACTCCTAGAATTTTATATCATAAAAATTTCTATAACAAGAGTTAGAATTAATAGTTCTCTAGGTTGTAGAGTAACACAATTAAATGTCTCAAATATTCTCTAGATCACTCCAAATTCCATCAAAATGATATATATGGTTGTGGAATTATGCATATGTTTAGTGGTGTGTATGGATTCAGTCATATGTGTTTTAGATGTTTTGGCGAGCCACAATGCAATATCCTAAGTGTTGATGTGTCATAGTTAGTGTGGGATGCTTTGTTCTTGTATGTTCAATGGATTTCTTCATTTGCACCAGCATATTATGATCTGATACTTCAAGAGAAGGTTGTAAGGATGATATTAATAACCTACACTATTCACATTTTTTTCCACATGATGCATTTGGTCTCTCCCCAATTGTGTGAAGATGAATAGTTTGTAGTTTTGGTGGTGTTAAATTTGTTTGGTTCGACAACCTAGTTTCCTTGATTTTCGATGGATCTTGATTAAATATTTTTTCTTTAGAGAATGTGTTATGATGTTTTTGGGTCCATTTATTCCTTAAGAAAGATCCACAACTTATTTTTCTTCATGGTATGTTTGAATTCGACCTATGTAGTAGCACATGTTTCATTTTATACGTAATCTTCGAGCTGACCTATTTGGGGTTTTGAGTTGTTGTGGAAGATACTTATAGAAGAAACAAATCATTTGTGACTACAATTTATAGAGAGAGTGCAATATTTTGAATATGAATTGTGTGAAAAGGGATTACAACATCAGTATATGTTAGATTCTTCTTTTATAGCTATTCACATTCATGTTTTCAAATATTGTATTTTTTATGTATCCTACTATTAGGAAGTGAGCCTTTTAGTAGGTCCTTGTATCTTTCCCTAAGGTTGTTTGTCTTAGCTTGCAAGTCCATAGGAAATGGACCTTAAACATTATTATAATTTTTATAAGAAGTGATCTTCATATATATTGTGAGTTAACTCTCATCGTGATTTTTCCCTCATTGGGTTTTCCACATAAAAAACCTTGGTGTCTTTGCATGGTGCATGATTTAATTTTTGTTCCTCTTTTAGTTAAAGTGATTTGATTTTTAATTTGCAAATGGGGTTTTTTGAGTATATGTTGTTTCACCCCCCTCTCAACATTTCAATGTGTTCAAAAATTGGTATCAGAGCTAAGTGCCTCTAAGAAGCCTAACAACTAAGGTAGATCGTACAGTTCAACACATTGGATTTGAAGTAATGATCAATGATATGTTATCTCTAGAATAAAATCTATAATCAATGGAACTTGAAGGTTGGGAAATCAATCCAGATGATTGTAAAGTAAATTTTGAAGGAGAACTATAGTCTACTCTTGAAGATCTAGATGAAGAAAAATAAAATAAAATGAGTGCATGCTTAAAAAATCAAAGGAGACGATTGTCAAATTCAAGGCACAAGATAGAGAATCAAAAGAAGAAATTGGAAAATTGAAAATTCAAATGGAAGGAGGTAAAGGATGTGATAATAAACTCAAGGAGATAGAAGATGCGATCTCTAATTTTAGAATTAAAGTTGAACGAGGAAAGAGGATTGAGGATTTATTGAATACCAGCCTCAATTATAATAAAGAAATAAAATGTTCAAAGCTTGAAGAAGAGATTCTCACTCTGACAAAATAATTGGAAAAATAAAAAGAATAAATTGACAACGTTTTAAAATTGAAAGAAGTTTCTTGACGAGTTGATTAACTCTCAAAATCCATCAAAAGAAAAATCTAGTATTGGTTTAGAGAAAGGAAAAAGTCCTATATCAAGTGCATCTGTAAAATTTTATTATAGTTTCAAAGTAGGAGTGTCTGAAACAAGGGAGAAGAAATCCTGCATTGAAGAACCTAAGGAGGCACCCTCTAGATATGAAAATACAAAGATCAAGATAGAAATAAAGGAAGTGGATTCATTATGGTTTGGATATAAAAAGATTTTAGAGGTCCTCCACTAGCTAGAGAACATTCCCTTACTAGTTTTTATCAAATGTTTAAAGGATATTGATATTAGTGCAATAATTTTGGACATAAGGCTAAAGATGAGTTAGAATTCATTTAGGACTCAAAGCTACAATGATATAAAATCTCAATCATTTCATGGTTAGTGCTATGCTTGCAATAAGATTGGTCATAAGGCTAATGAAAGAGAAAGTAAAGTGATGAATAGTTTTGAGAATACAAATAATGCTATGAATTCTTAATCCTTCAATCATTTCTACTACACATGAAAAAAATTTGGTCATAGGGTTGGTGATTGTATATATAATGTGCAAATAAGTATTCTTTTTAAACTAGTATTACCTGCTACAACTACAATAAACCAGGACACATTGTAAGGTTTTGTAAGGGAAAGAATGTAATACCTTCTTATCCTCAATAGAAGAATGAGAAAAAGAAAAGAAGTAAATGAATAATATATAGAAAAAGAATTAATAAAGTGAAGAAAAGAATGAATTTGTACCTTTTCCTTGTGCAAATGGATACTCTGGTAACTAGAAGAAAGTATTTTCATAGGGGTACACAATGTGAGCATGATAATAACCTAAGCTAAACCTTCTAAATCCACATGAAATAAACCAATATTTAAGTAGTTAAGTCAAGCTCTCAATGAAATACTTGAAAACATCAAATAAAGAAGCCATTATAAAAGAAACTAACTAGAAATGCATAATGGAAACTAATCTAATTCTTCAAACCTCATCCCATTGGGGGATTGGTTTTACATTGATATGGAATGTCATCCCTTTCCCAACCCCTTAGTTGAAACAAGCTTTCAAATGAATTCCATTGATGAAAATGGATGAAATATAAGCTAAAATGGATGCAAAGCTAAGCTAAAATGGATACTAAATGCTAAAAATTTAATGGAGAATGCTCTAAAATTTATTATAGTCAAGTTACTCTAAATGAAACTAGATCCTTTTCTCGTAGAAATGATGAATATTTATAGGAGAAATAGTTAAATCAATGTTCAGGATTGATTTGATCAATCAATAGATAAAAATCCATGAGATGAGATGGCATAGATGAAGGATCCCATCAATGGATGAGAATGCAAGTTGACAAGGATCAATGATTTTGATCAATGGATCTCATTAATTTGAAGCACACTTCCTAAAAATTAGGAAATTATTACAAGATATTTCCCATTGGAGAGAGTTGGTTACAAAGGAACATTCCATGGGAATATTCCCTTGCAAGTGGGAGGATGAGAGAAATTAGAGTTAATTACGTAATTTAAGAAATTTATTAATTGTGCAAGATGGATGAAATTAGGAATTTTATTAAATAATTAACCTATTTAATAAAAGGGGAAAATTAATGACATTCAACTAAATAATTAAGATTGTTTAATTAAATGAGAATACATCAGAAATTTAATTAAATAATTCACATTACCTAATTAAATTAGTTGAAAATTAGTATGAAAGGGGATGAACTAACCTGATAAAATTGATTATCTTATTAATAGATCAAAGTTATGAATTTAATTAATCAATTACAATTTTTTTAATTAAACGGTTGAACAGAGGTGAATTAGGATGAAAATGGTGTTAATAAAGAAATTAAGATGTGTAATATTGATCAAGATTATTTTAAGTGTCTACATTTTTCCCCTATTTGAAGTGACATACATGGTACATTGGTTCAAAGACTGACACTTTTGGATCAATGTTACTGCCCAGATAAAAAATTTAAAAATTCTTGATTTTTTTGGATGAATCACTATGCCCTAGTGGAAGGAATGAATGCCGATATACTGCCCCCTTTAGAGATCAAATGAAAAGTTTGATATTTAGGTCAAAATCGTAACAAGGATACAAGATCAGTTCAACTCAAAGAGGATGAAAGATACTTCTTTAGGAAGATAAAAAGTTATGATGTATAAACAGTTATTAGCCATGGGTAGCCTCATGTATATTTTGATATATCACACATATTAAATACTTGGATAGAACTATTGGTAAAGATAGAAGAATAAGAAGATAATATGGATAGAATGAGATAGTAGTAGAGTGAGATGGATACTGATTAACCATTGTTTTTTAGATTGATTTAGAAGCCCCAAGAGATTGATTATTTGAAATTTTATTGGTTATGGTGATAAGAAAGATGATTTTCTTGTTTCAGGGATTGGGATACTTCCTCATTTCATTCCTTATTTTTGATATAACACATAGACAGAATGCATCAAGGTATCGATAACCAAGATGGTGTTGTATCTAATAAGATGGACTTTGACTCTAACATAGATAGGAGTATCCTTGCTCACACCTGACATATAGAAACCTAATCGGAATGTAGTTTAGAATTTTAGAACATTTCAGACCAAATCATATGTAATAGTCAGTAATTTATTCAAAACAACCTCCCTACACCTAAAAAAGCAACTATTTACCAAGGTTAGATCACAAGAACATCCAACATGCATAGAAAATGAAAGATAATAATCCATGCCCCATTTCTTTCTCTCTAAATCATTTTAAATAGACATCATCGAGAGGTCCTTGGAATTAATTGATGAAATAAGTCATAAGAAAAGATAAAAATTAACAAAAATTCAATGTCATTCATATCTCTTTCAAAAAATGGTGTTGTTTAGAGGATAATTATCCAAAATAATTTCCAATGATGATGCCCATTGTAGTAAAGATGTATCCTTGGAAATGTTAGTGGATGCTGAGAGGTTGAATTTTTTTTGAAAGGTCATTGATATAAGGTTCAATTGACATGTTTGATAATGATCAAGATTTTGGGTTTTTACATTTAGGTTTTATTTCTAGTTATTTTGAACCTACTTCTATTTGTTTCACCAAAGGTTGATGATAATGATTGATTTATTATGGATGAAATTTTATTGTGGGTGAAAGCGAAATGGAATGGGTGATTTTAGAATTTATTGGAATATTTCAATGTTTTTTATGCTTTTGCAATGTTTTGAGGATGTTCTTGATCTTTTTTGGTGTATGTGAGTGGTTAGGTTTTTAGGTTGTTTGAGGTTGTTTAGGATTTTTGAATATTTTCCAATGTTTTGAGTTTCCAAGTTTTTTTTTGAAAAATTGGTTTTTCTAAGATTAGACCAAGACCAAGACCTAAGGGGAAACTTACCTAATGTCTCAAGGGCTCATCAGTGATGGCCTTTCCTACATTATACATGTAGAGATGACATAGTTCAACTAACTCTAACTAGTAACCATCTTTTGATGAGATATGAACATTGATGGATTAATAGTTTATTGTGATGGACTCCTAAAGGACTAACCTAATGAATCTCAATGTCTCATTGATAATGGCCTTGCCTACATTATACACACAAAGATGATGTCGTTTGAAAGCCATTTTTTTATTTGTTGAATTTTTGACATGTTTAGGGATTTTGATGATCTTATGAATGTTTTAGAGTTTTTACTATACAACTTTTCAGATGTTTTTTTACATTTTTGGTTATACAAGATTTTTGATGTTTTGGGATATTTTGATGATTTTCAAATGTTTTATGATTTTTTGAGATATTTTGAGAATAAACTTAAGATATACAAGAACTCAATCCGATTCAAGTACATACCAATGCCCCCAATGTTGTGCAATAGACTATCTCAATATAGGTAGGAAAAATTGACCCTAGGAATGTGCCACGTAGTACTAAAGTGGAATATGATACTTATGCAATAGTCAACTATGATACAGACACAGATGGGTGATGAAATAAATATGATAATAGGATGAAGGATGAATGTGATGGATGGCGATTGCTTCAGGTACAAAAATAAAAGGAAAATTTTTTCACCTGAATGCTGCTAGTAAATTTTTTTTGATTGCTCAAGTTGATGAAAGTTGGTTGTTGCATAAGAGAATGTGTCATGTAAAATTTGACAATATTATCAAGATAAGTTCCATTCAAGTAGTGAAAGATCTTCCTAAGTTGGTAAAACCCTCTAATGCCATATGCAAGGAATGAAAGTTACGAAAGAAAAATAGAATTTATTTTCAGAGAAAACAACAATGTTCAAATGAATTGTTGGAGCTTATGCATACTAACTTGTGTGGTCCTGGTAGAATCAAAATTTTGCAAGGTTACAGGTATTTCATGTTTCTTATTATTGATTATTCTAGGATGATGTGGGTTACTTTCTTAAGGGAAAAATCTAAAGCTCTAGAGAAGTTCAAGATTTTCAAGGCTATGGTTGAGATAGAGATAGGTTATAAGATTAAATGTCTAAGATTAGATAGAGGTGGTGAATTCAATTCTGGTGAGTTTAATTCTTTATGTAAAGTGCATGGGATAAAGAGACAATTATCTACACCACAGACCCATCAACAAAATGGAGTTGTAGAAAGGAAGAACATGAAAATTCAAAATGCTGCTAGAACTATGATGCTAGAAGGAAATGTTCCTCATATCTATTGGAGAGAAGTTGTGAGTACTTCTATTTATATCCTCATTTGGGTACAAATCAAATGTGATACTAGTAAGACCTCTTTTGAGCTATGGTTTGGTCATAATAATACTGCTAGATATTTCAAAATCTTTTGTAGTAAATGTTATATTAGAAGAGATGAAGATATAGGCAAGTTTGATGCTAGGAGTGGTGAAGGAATATTTCTTGGTTATTCTACTAAGAGCAAGGCCTACTGGTGCTACAACAAGAGATTGAAGAAAATGGTTGAAAGTGCAAATGTTAAGGTTGATGAAGACATTGCTAACCATCCAAAACCTATGGATATGATTCTGATGATCAGAATGATAGTTCAAACAAAGGTCAGCCATCAAATCAAGTTCAGATCATTCCAGTGAATCAAGAAGATCAAGAGGAAGGAGAAACTATTGAAAGTGTAGAAGAGAGATCGCAAGAGCCTAAAGTTCAAGAACAACCTAAGACTCCAAGGTATGTGAGATTAAATCATTCATAAAATTAGATTATAGGTGATAAGAACAAAGGTGTCCAAAATAGGAGAATAATTACAGAAGAATATTGTTTGATATCAAAGACTAAGCCAAGTAATGTAAATGAAGCATGCAAAGATGAACATTGGATTGGAGCAATGAAAGAAGAACTATAGAAAATTGAAAAGAATAACACATGGATTCTTGTTCCTAAACCTAAGGACAAAAATATAATTGGAACTAAATGGGTCTTTAGAAACAAATTGAATGAGCAAGGTGAAGTTATAAAAAACAAAGCAAGACTGATATATGTAAAGGATATTCTTAGATGAAAGGAATCGACTTTGAAGATACTTTTGCCCATATTGCTAGAATTGAAGTTGTGAGACTGTTTCTTGCTTATGTTGCTTACAAAAACTACAAGGTTTATTAGATGGATGTCAAGTCATCTTTTCTAAATGGCAAATTGGAAGAAGAGGTGTATGTTGAGCAACCTAATGGTTTTCAATTGATTGATCAAGGAGATATGGTGTGTTGGTTGAAGAAAGCATTGCATGGACTCAAGCAAGCCCCTAGAGCTTGGTATGCTAGATTGGATAAGTATTTGTTGAAGCTTGGATTTAACAAAGGTACTACTGATAGTAATTTATATTTCAAGATTGATGATGATAAAGATTTGATTGTGGAAGTATTTTTTGATGATATCATTTTTGGAGGAGATGATGGTTTGTGCATAAAGTTTGTTGATGAGATGAAGTATGATTTTGAGATGTCAATGATTGGAGAGATGAAATTCTTTTTGGGATTACAAATGACTCAGTTAGATAAATTGATCTTTATATCTCAGTCCAAGTATGTGAAAGAATTGCTAAAGAAATTTGGTATGGAAGATTCAAAGCCAATCGGTACACCCATAGTGACCAAATGTAAGTTGACAACAGATGATGATTCTTTGAAGTAAAATCAGACTAGATACAAATCAATGATTGGCATATTTCTTTATTTAACTCAAACTAGACCTGATATCATGAATTTTGTATGCATTGTTGCAAGATTTCAAGTTGATCCTAAGGAATCTCATGTGACTACTATAAAAAGAATTTTTGGATACTTGAAGGGAACAATTGATTTTTCCCTGTGGTATCCTAAAGATGATGATCTTACTTTGAGTGCCTTTACTAATGTTGATTGGGCAGGAGATGTGAATGATAGGAAAAGTACTAGTGGTGGTGCATTTTTCTTGGGAAAGAAGTTGATTTCATGGTTAAGTAAAAAGAAGAATTCCATTTCTTTGTCTAGTGCAAAGGCATAATACATTGTTGCTGCGAACAATTGTACTCAAGTATTGTGGATGAAGCAGATGTTGAAATATATCAAAATTATGTATGGTGGGCCTATTGCTATATTTTGTGATTTAATTCAAGTGAAATTAACATTTCTAAGAATCTAGTGCTGCATTTAAAGACCAAGCATATATCTATAAAGTTTCACTTTTTGAGAGAGAAGGTGAGTGAAAAGGAAGTCAGATTGGACTATGTGTCTAATAAGGAACAAATTGTAGACATCTTTACCAATCCATTGCCTAAGGATACTTTTGAGTATCTCAGAGGGAAGTTAGGGATGATTACCCCTCCTAATCAAAACTAAGATGCATTGTCTTGCATCAGTCCGTGTAGTTCATAGTCATATCTTGATTCAGATTGATAATGTGGTGGTTGCTACTTAGGAGGAGTAGTTAGATGATTCAAATATGTGGTTTAGAGCTTTTCTGTACCTTTTTTATTGATGTTAAATGGGGAGAAGAGAAATGTGAAAAAATAGGAATTACCTGAGGAGAAAAGAGTCAGAACCTAAGGGGGAGTAAGTGCTGAAGTTAGTTGCGTTTATGGTGTTTTTCACATCATGTGTTGCCATCAATTCCAAAGGGGGAGATTGTTGGATTTTATGGTTGTGTTCAGCTGATATGTGGTTTTCATTGATGTCAACACTATTAGCATTAATGTCTTTAAGACTGTCTATGTCGAGGATATTGAGAAAATTGTAATAAAATAAGTTGCGGGTTATCTATGAAGCAGTGAAGATCACTATGGTGGAAAGTTCAGTATGTTCATGGTGAGAAATTATGGATAAAATGGTTCTATTTCAAGTCTATCTATTTAATCCACCGAAATTTTCAGAGGTGCACATGAATATTTGAGCAAGTTATGATTTTTTGTGTTTTGATAGTTATTCTATTACTGAAGTTGGTATTCCTGGAAGAAGATAATGTGATTCTGGTAATCTAAGTTATTGTGTATGCTCTTGTGGTGTTTTTGGATGTTTCTAGATCATACTCTATTTGTGTCTCACATCTACATTGATCGTTGTGCTCGCGATCGATGATTTTCTCTTCTATGCTCATGTTTCTCATGCTCATGGCTGACAGGGTGATTGTAGCATGTTGTGGATCTTTGATGAAAAATATTTGAAGGTGTTTTTTGTTCAAGGACATTTTTTTGGGTCTTTGCCATGTTGTGTCCAAACTTGGTAGATTCACATTAATAATCTTTATTGTTTTGGGCTGATAGTTTGTATTCATCTTATTATTTTGTTGAAGTCGACTTGTAGCGATGTAATTCCTTGTTGTGTATATTGTAATGTAGATAAAATGAATGTTGCATAGTAAGATGGTTAAATATAATATAAAAATGCATAAATATAAATCAAATAGCAAAGAATGAGATAAAATGAACTAAAAAGTAAATTAAACAATAATCAGAATAGTCTCACCTAATATCAATCCATTTCCTCGAATCATCTTGATTGTCCTTCTCCATTTTTCCATGTTGGTATTCCTGCCCTCATATTTTTAGTATGTATGCAAGTATAGCCTTGATGTATGTGTTAAATAAAAATATTGAAGATTAACAAGTTTCTTCCAAAAGTATTGATTTTTGGAGGAGAATAATGCCAAAGATTAGCCAATTTATAGAAAGTTGGTTTTCGAACAATCGGCTCAAATTCGAAAGAGAGATCAACAATCGAGATTTGTTGAATGCCATGTGATGTGAGTTCCATGTCAATTAGAATATGAGTTGGGAAATTATTTAGGATAAATATTAAATTAGAGTAATAATTTAATCTCGTGTTAAGACTGTTCGAAAATAGAATGAATAGGAGTTCAAGATTAAATAAATGATTTAATCTTCAGTTGAAAGTCTTCAAAAAAAGAAGAATTAGACTTTGAATGAAAAGGATAAAGTTATAAATTGTAGAATGATTTGTTTGAATGCAAGCATGAATTAATTAATTAAATAAAGATATTTTATTAATAAATATGTTCATGCATATGAGTTAGAACTAGTTAATTGACTAGTTGTGATAGAGAGTCCTTTTCGCAGAGATGATCAAATATCGAATCCAAAGATAACTGACAGATGTAAAAAGATCTTGAGTCAGATGGTAAGTGAATAATTAGTTAACTGGATGATAGAAGAATGTGACAAAAAGAATTAATTATGAATTAAATGTTAATTTAATTCAACATTCGAAAATTGAAACGATTTAATTAAATAAGTAATAATTAATTTAATTGACTAAAAAGGTTAGTTAAATAATTAAATAATTTGAAAAGAATATTTAATTGTAGTCGAAATATGATAAGAGGTAAATTATTTAATTCAGAAAGAGAATTAATTAATTAGCGACGTAATTAAATAAATATGATTTATTTAATTAATCAGAGTTGAACAAGGGTCATAATGAATTAATTAAATAATTAAAGTTATTTAATTAATAGAAGAAATATGTGTTTAGGAAATAATTAAATAATTAACATTATTTAATCATGACCATGGACAATAGAAAATTATGTCGAAAGTGGTACTCGTTGGCCTAGACCAATTTTCAGTGTCTATATATATATATATATAAGCGATTGTTTCTTCATTTGAATGAGAGAGTGTGCGAGCGAACAAGTGTATATGTGTGAATAATGTTCCAAATCTTTCAAAGGTAGAGAAAAGTGTGAAGAAGAGTGAAGAAGAGTGAAGAAGTTGTCATGTGCTTAACCAGAACTGTAATCAGACATTAGCAAATGCTACTTTCTCAATTGAAGATCTTAAAATGGATTTAATCTAAATATTATTGCAAGACAGTGAGTCTCCCTTTGCAAAGTAAGCTTTTTTTGTAATTGAGTAGTGAGTTCTAGGTAGTTTTCCTGAATGCATGTGCATTCTCCATTTATTCTTCTTATACTTTTAATAGAGTATAAACTTGTGGATTAACCTCCACCATGGTTTTTTTCCCTAATAGGGTTTCCACACAAAAATCTTGGTGTTATGTGTGTCTTTGATGTGTTTTTGATTTATGCTTTCATGGTTATTAATTATACTTGAGAATAGGGTTAGTAAATTTAATAAGTTTGAAATTTTGTGACAACCGATTCATCCCCTCCCCCCCCCCTCTTAGTTCCTTTCCCTTGTGTTGCGAATAGGTGCATGGATAAGGTCCCCATTATTTTGAAACTATATATATTTATTTACATATTGATGAGCCTCCCATTTCATGGTAGGTCAGTAATACCCTATCCTCAACACATTCTTAGCTAAGGTTATGTACCACTCGAATGTGATCCTATACTCCTTATTTTTTGGATTTTTTTGGGATTTTGGACATACTCTTCAAGCCTAGGTATAAACTTTCTTGAGATGTGAGTTGTCGATAGGCTCCTACAAAGGTTCTACTTTAGATGTTGACAATTTATACGCTCCTGAACCGTAACTAGCTATGATGATAAATGGTCCTAACCAATTAGGCTTAAAATTCCCTTTGCTATCTTGATTTAGCATGTTCTTTTGATTCTCCTTCAGTATAAGATCTCCCACCAAGAGGGACTGAATTTTTATTTTTTTATTATAGCTCCTTTTGAGTTAGTTCTAATAAGCCTATAAGTGATTTGAAGTAGTAAGATGGTTCTCATTGAGGAATTCTAGCTCATTCAATCAAGATATCTTGTACTCTTCATCAGTAATTATATTTTGTAATGACACTCTTAGTGATGGGAGCTCAACCTCAATGGGTAGGATATATTTAGTGCCATAGATTAGGGAAAATGTTGTGGCACCTGTAGGTGTGTGGATAATGGTTCTATTGGTCAGGTAAAAGCACAAAGCTATGTCACACTTTTTAAAGGAAACAACCAACACTGATCCAAGTTTTAAACTTGAACCACTAAAAAGTGAAATATATGTTTTGAATTTTGAAATGATGTAAACTAATGAAATATTTATTTTTTAGTATATTTTATGCTTGCTTTTTTTTTTTAAACGATTTGAATATACATTTTTATAAATTGACACTATAATTTAGTTGTTGAAAAAATGCTAAAAAATGAAGTCACATGAGATGTCAACCTTTATATAGTATTTTTTATTTTTTATCCTTCATTTTTTTATGTGTATTTATAACTTGAAACTTTAGTGCATGGATTTCTTTTTTTCCAATTTTGATAAATATATATTTTGAAATAAATATTAGAATGTGTGTGTATTAAAACATAAATGTTTCAATTGGACGCATACTTTCATATTATCCATTTATCTAAAATGAAAAAAAAATATACTCTCTTGATATAGATTCTTGTATCTAGTGCATCATATATTTTAAATTTTTTTAATAAGTTTTACTATTTTTCCTTGTCATGGTAATCAACCTAATATTTTGTGTTGATAACCTACTTTATGTAAAAGTTAAAAGAAAAATATAAATAAGAACTTAATTATTTAAAATATATATTTTCTTAAAACAATACTTATGGATCTACAAAAGCGTATTTTTATATTTAAAAAATAATAATTTGCATGAGTAGAAATTGTTAAAAAATCATTTTCTTTTGGTAAATTAGCCTCAGAGTGGTGCTACATATGCATTTAGCCAATAGTTTTAGTTGAAAAAGTTGTGGATATATCTAACTTAGCTAGAATGAATCTTACAAGATCATATGTTTGACCCAAATATATTTTTAGTTAGAAATACTTAAATTCACTTGTGCTGATACATTGGCTGAAAGTGTGACACAACGTTGTACTTTTACCTGGTCCATAAGATAGGGTTAAATTGAATATGCTAGTCATGACCAACTTCATTGATTGTCTTCTTGATAATTTTGAGGATTGTTCTATTTGAAGTCTCAGCTTGACTATTTCCTTGGGGATAGTAGTGAGTAGAGAACCAGTGTTGGATATTGAACCATTGGCATAACTCACAAACATCCTAATTTTTGAAAGGTATTCTATTATCTAAGATGAAGGCTTGTGGAACACCGTAGTGACAAATGAGATAGTTTATGATGAATTTGGAGATTTTTTTCCCATGATGTAGGTCATAGGGATTGCTTCAACCCACTTCGTAAAGTACAAGTAGTGGTTGTAATGATAAATTGGTGACCATTAGATGAGGTAGGGGTGATCTTTCCTATGAGGTTGAGTCCCCACTATGAGAAAGGCCAAGGTCTAACAATTTTTTGGTGTTCTTGTGCCAACGTATGGATGAGGCCCCCATGCTATTGACATTGCATGCATTTCTTGACATACTAATGAGCCTCACATTCCATGGTAGGCTAGTAATACCCTATCCTCAAATATTTCTTAGCTAAGGCCATACCACAAAAATATGATCCAAAAATGCCTTCATGCACTTCTTTTAATGTAGTAGAAGCTTCATCTTAGCTAATACATCGTAATAATGTCCCTTCGAGACTTTGACAATTAAGGGATTTATCTAGGATAACAAATCAGGATACTATCTTAACAAATGTTTTTTTAAGGTTTGGGGTAATGTCTAATCGGATGATTTTTCTATGTAGGTAGGTGAATATTTCATGATACCAGGGGAATGTGGACCAATAATTTCACATATAAATTAAGATTCAGCTATTTTGAATGCTATTATGAGAAGTTGCTCGATGAGGAATTTGCATTGAAGAATCTTATGGAACATGTCTAACAAGGACCCAATGGTTTCCATAGTATCAACTGCTTAGTTATTCACACATGGTATTTTTTAAAAGTTATATTGATGAATAAATCCTTGAGACTCTCTACCATCTTTATGTAAGGTGTGAGCTTGTTATCCTTGGGTATCTACAGGATCATGATGGGCCAAAAAGTGGTGATATGTAAGTGATATGATGGCCCATGTGGCTGAAGACTTTTTTTTACCCAAAATTGATGAAACGAAAAGGGTTTTTAAAGGAGATTCGTGGATTTCCACCAATACAAATTGTTCTTTACTTTGAATTTAATAAATAATTATTATTCATTTTCTATTTAAATTAAGACTAAAGTCCTGATTGATTGGTTGATTGAAAAATATCTATAGCTTGCAAATGTTATGACATTTTTTTAGTCTGAAACATGCATCACATTCTATGCTTCACATACTATAGGATTAAAAGAATGAATTTCATGAAGTTTTGACCAAGTTAAGGTGGTCATACATACGATTTTTTATATTTTTTAAAATTTGTAATAAAAAATTCATAATTAATTATTTACTTGGAAAAAAAATATGCATCACATTGGGACATGAGCCCTCTACTTATATCTAAAATCTTATAAAAAAATATTATCATTTTATCGTGGTTAGGGTGGTCAAACAGACACCTACATATTTTTTCCTTGAAATTTAAGTACTACTGCATTGAAATTTCAATTTTTCACCAAATAGTTTTTTTTTAAACAATAAACCTAGTAGTTTAGAAACTACATTCAATTTTTTACGGATTCTATTCTTACATATTTTTGAAATAATATAGATAACTTATTCAAATGTTTATGTCAAGTTGCCTAACTCTAATTTTTTGAATTTTGATCGCCACTTAAGGGCCTATTTTTTCCATGATGATCCTACACATAACCCCTTAGTCAGATAATAATCATTGACTTCATTTACGATTAGATATGAATCTCCAGACACCCTCAATTCTTGGATTTTCTGTTGTATCGTAATTCTCAATCCTATTATAAGAGCTTCATAATCAGTGATGTTGGTGTATGGAAAAGATAGTCAATATTGTTGGCAAGAGAAGATGTAATTGTCATCTGGTGTTGTCATTAATGGAAACCCTATGCGTTGATTAGGTACGCATATCTTCATTTGAGCATACTGACAAATAGATTGAAAATCAACAAGGCAGAACAAAGTATCTGGTAACTCAGTAGTCATCGATCTATGCAAAGATTTCAGGTATTCATTTTGTGTTGCACATCTCAGGAAATGATTATTGGTGTATTATCTCTGTTGAGATTGAAGTGCAGTGGCTTGTATCAACTCATATGGAAATTAGTAAATCTGGTTGGCATATTCTTAGTTTTTCTTCTATTAAGGCCAACATCATGAATACATTAAGTTGCGGATGTATGAGAACTAATTAATTGAGTATATCTATGTTTGTATATAATCATTTAGGTCCTAACCAAGTTGTGGCCGACCATTAAGGGTATGCATTGCATATTTCTCACTATGTTCTATTGAAGCTGACAAAGTGTAAATAAATCCTATGTTGCAGATATATACATGATCATCCGTATCATTTTCAAAGATGTGTGTGTCAATTTAATGTTTGAATTGCAAGTTAGAGTAGAGAAGATGGGCGATAAATCATAGTTTCACTTGTGCATAGAAGATCTACGTTGTTAGTATGAGCATAGCATAATCAAATTACAAAATCAGTCTGTAAGGCAACAAATCTATTATTGTGCTTAATCTGGAAATGTAATTAGGCATTTTAGATGTTATCATCTCAGTTCAAATCTTTAGATGATTTTAATCTGAACTCTTGGGTAGCAAGCCCTCTTTTCTTTGAGAAGTGAGCTCTAGGAAGTGTGCCTAAATGCAAGTGCATTCCCCTTTTGTAATCTTCATTTTGAGTATACTCAGAATCATAATTCTAGGTTGGCCATCCATCGTGGTCTTTCCCCTAACAGGGTTTCAATGTAAAAATCTTGGTTTTATGGTGTTGTGTTTATTTTCTTATTTATGCTCTATGATTGAATGTTCCTAATGATTGGAAGTTAAAGGTTAATAAAGTTAATTTTTGCACAACACTGATTCACTCCCACTCTCAGTGTGGCTTGTTTCCAACAATTGGTATCAGATCTGGTTCCTCAGAAGAAGAATTCTAATAGCTTGGGAGATCTTGGAATAAATTTCAAATGGATTCAAGCAGTCTTGAACAATAGCTTATTTTGGCCCTAGATGAACTTGATTAGTCAAAAGTTGAAGTCTAGAAACTACAAGCGAATCTCAATGATGTAGAAAAATCCATTGAGTCTCTGAAAGAAAAAATGAACAAGTCAAGAGAGAAGATAAAGGAACTTTGTGATCAAATTCAACAAAAAGATAACAAGAGAACTAAAGATGAACAAACTAGTAAAGACCTGAAAGAAAAGATAGAGGAATGTGAAAATATTACCCAAGAGAATACATTCCTGAAGGCTGAAATGGAATCCATCATGATGAAAATGACCAAAGAGGTTGAAGATAGAAAGAAGA
The DNA here is from genome assembly GCA_007115665.2 of Sequoiadendron giganteum. Lineage (NCBI taxonomy): Eukaryota > Viridiplantae > Streptophyta > Pinopsida > Cupressales > Cupressaceae > Sequoiadendron > Sequoiadendron giganteum. The sequence goes on along the minus strand of CM021102.1, from coordinate 445,681,024 downwards.
ATGAAGAAAGCCTACCTCAATCCTTGAAAGAAAAAATTGAAGTATGTAGTCGATTCGATGATGAATTGGAAGTATCCATAAATAGTGAAGAAGAACTTGAAAGAAAGATGGATGATCTCAGAAATTAACTTGCTACTTCAAATGAGTACAAGGAGAAGTTAAAATCCATTTCAGCCATGCTCAATGAACTAATTGATAATAAGAGGACTCATGGTGATAAAAGAGGTCTTGGATTTGAGAAAGGAGAAAGCTCAAAATATGGAAAAAAGTATTTTGGACAAAGGAGATTCAGGAAAGGAAATCAGATGAATAATGTTGGAAGGTATCCAGTAAGACAACCTAATGTTAAGAGATTTAATGGATATTGTTTTAATTGTATCAAGTTTGGACACATGGTTTCTTAGTGTAGAAGTAGAATGAATCATAGTATTCCATCTTTCTCAGGTTAGTGTTTCAATTGTCATAAGATCTGTCATAAGTCAAATGAATGCAGAACTATGATGAATAAATTTCATAGAAACATCAGATGTTATACTTGCAATAGACTTGGACATATTTCTAATCAATGCAGATCAAGAGGAAATCAATAGAACAACTGGTCTAGTAAGAGGAATGTTTTATTCTACAATTGCAAAAAAAATGGACACATTTCTACATTATGTCAGAATAGAAAAGGTTTCGTAAATCAAAGGAAAAATATGCAAAAGGATGTGGAAGGATGTGGAAGGAAAAGGTAAAGTCACTGCAGATGAGGTCAGGCAACAAATGCAGAAAAAAATGGGTGAAGAAGAGTCCCTCCATTCAAGAAACTACACCTACACTAGAAACTACCTCTGATAATTCCTCTAGGAATTAGTCTCAGGACTTTGGCCAAGGGGGAGTAGTTAAGAAAATCATCAAACCCCCTAACCAATAAATGACTGATAGGGTAGGGTTGGATGGAACAATCACTGTTCCATGCTCTGGATCTTTTCTTGCAAAATCTCCTTGGTGCCTTACTTCACCACCTTAACCTTTAGGACCTTCTTCATGTTTAGGTACCCCTGGTTCTCCTGACCAATCCCACTACCATCACAATCCAACCTACCAAGTCAATCTTGGTGCAATACCTCTAACTCTTCCTTAGCCCTTAATCTACCCTAAAGACTAACATTCTCCAAGAAATAAAGATTATCTTTGCAAGGGTGTGGAGGTGTTTCCACTAAATTCATTCCATTTTTTATGGCTCTGAAAGATCCACCTAACTCCATCTTTCCATCGCTTTCACCAAACCCTCATCTAGGGTTTATTTCACTAGTTCTAGGCTTTCCAATTAGGTATTTTTCTCCAAGGAAACAAGTTAGAAATATAAAGGTCTCCAAAGAACACAGGAGATTCTCTTGTGGTTCCTGGTCCCTGTATCTATCCCTCAAATAATCCAAAGGCCTTAATCCTCAACTGACCGTACACAACCATAACCCTCCATTTAGCAAATTAGGCCTTTTTTAAGCCATTTCCTGACCACACAACAAAATGTCAGTTTGTTCTCCCTCCATATGGACTGGTGAAGTCTCCTCCTTCATGCCAAGTCCTTGCAAGGAATCTATTTTCCTCTCCACACCATGACTTGATAGGGAATGGTCACCCATGCAAACCAAGTGCTTTGCACTTCTTGTCTTTCCTTGTCGGGCACTGTCAAACTCGCCTAGGAGAAGACTTTCACAGTGACTCCTTGAATCCTAACCACTCCTAACCCTACTATATTTATAGGCATGGGGTCTAGTCACCACTCCCAAAGGCCCGTACACTAAGTACAGTGGGAATGTGAGCTAAACCTCCATTCTTGACAGTCTGCCAGTCAAAACAGTAAATTGAAAGAAACAACTAACTACAAAGCAATGCCTAGAAATTGAACACCCTAACTAAATACTACCACACAAAGCCTTACAAACAACTACTCTACATACTACATCAACTCACAGTGCCATGATCGCTCTTGACCTCACAAATTCAAAACATAACACAAAAAATTACACAACCTTATCACTGTCCTCACTTGTATTTATGAAATTTTAACAATGCAAAAGCTTCCAACCTTGCTTTCAAGTCGAAGCACACCATATATAGGTTCTCCAATTCAGTTAAGTTCAGTCGTAACTACTCCATGGTTGCTTGTGGCTTCCAATAGGCCTTATTTTCAAAAAAATTGGAGAATCTAAGACCTAGGAAAGTCTACAAAGGTCTTAAATCATCCTTGTAGCCAAACCTCAACCTATCAAATGGTCAACATGAACTTTAGCAACACAATACATGTTCTCAAATGCCTCTAAGGCACAAACTCAAACAAATAGAAAGAGATTGCTACACTTGGCCTAAACAAATTGCCAATTAAAAACCTTCTAGACAACTTTCCTAGATGAACTATGGGGTGCTCCTACACCATTCTCCCCCTTGGCACATACATTAAGAAATGTGGGGAGAGATTGGAGATGGTTCAATTCCCTACTTCTTGAACTAAGCTTCATTCACCCATGTAGCCTCAGATTCATGTTTGTTCTACCATTTGATAAGATGCTCCATGTACACCCTATGCCTTGTAGATTTCTTTACTCTTGACTTAAAGATCCTCTCTACTTGTAGCTTGTCTTAGGAGGTAAGGTTATGTTGCTTACATCCTTGAAGATCTCCCTGCTATTTTGATCCATGTCATTGACTAATCCCTTATATCTGATCAAATCAGCTACATTGAACACTGGCGAAATCCCCAAATCTACTAGTAACTCCACCTTGTATGCATTCTTCCCATATTTGACTAACACCTTGCATGGTCCCACTCTTTTCATCTACAATTTGGTTGATGTACCCTTCAGAAACCTCGATTTACTGAGGTGGACCATGACATAGTCTCCTATTGCAAATTGCAAGTCTTTTCTTGACAAATCCACCTTGTCTTTCAACTTTTGAGTAGCTTCGGTGATTGTCTTCTTTACCTGCTCCTAAATCTCCTTCACAGTCTGAGTGAAGTCCTTTGCATGTCCACTCCTATGCTCCATAGCTCGTAGATCCCTAAGCTCACATATACCTCTTGGGTGCATTCCATACACAATTTTAAAAGGACTCTTCCCTGTGGTCTGGTTCACACTATCATTATAAGCATACTCAGCCTGTTAGATAACCATGTCCCATGTTTGTCCATACTCTTTGGTTAGGCATCTTAGAAGGTTACTTAGCACCCTATTAACCACCTCTATTTGTCCATTGGTTTGAGGATGGTAAGCTGATCCAAAAGATAGGTTGGTACCTAATCTACTCCATAGAGTCTTCCAAAAGTGACTCATGAACTTCACATCCCTATCTGAAATAATGCTCAAAGGCAATCCATGGATCCTTACAATTTCCTTGAAGAAAAGTTGAGCTATATAGCTAGTATCATGAGTGGGTTTGCAAGGGATAAAGTGACTCATCTTGCTGAATCTATCCACCACCACATAGACACTATCAAACCATGTCTTGGCCTTAGGGAGTCCTACCACAAAGTCCATACTAACACACTCCCAAGGTTTATTAGGAATGGGTAGGGGTTGATATAAACCAGCATTACTAGCTCCTCCCTTAGATTTCATACACACTACACATTGCTCCACATACCTCCTGACATCCCTTGATAACTTAGGCCAATAGTAGAACCTTTTCACTAGTTCCAATGTCTTGTTGATGACAAAATGTCCACTAAGATTACCATTATGCTTTTCCTAGATGAGGTTTTATCTCATTGATCCTTTTGGAGCACATAACTGATTCCCTTTAAATAACAATCCACTTTTCAATGTATACTCTGAGTATTGGCTATGAAAATGATTCTCAAAGTTAGAACATACCTTGTAGGCCTTTGAGAAGTCTTCATCTTCCCCATAGAGATCCTTGAAACTCTTTATTCCAATGCTCTTGATTCGTATCTCTTGCATTGTCAGCAATCTCCTGCTTAGTGCATCTGCTACCTTGTTCAATTGTCCCTTCTTGTGCTTGATGGTGAAAGTAAAAGCTTGGATGTACTCCATCCATTTCAAATGTCTATTGCTCAACTTCTCTTGGGTGTTGATTTAATTAAGTGCCTAATTGTCAGTAAAGACCACAAACTCCTTGGGTAGAAAGTAATGCTTCCACTTCCTAAGTGACTGAACTAAAGCATAAAGTTCTAGGTCATAGGTAGAATACTTCTTCTTAGCTTCATTGAGATTTTCACTGAAGAAAGCTATAGGCCTGCCTTCTTGACTTAGCACTGCTCCTACTGCAACTCCACTAGCATCACATTCCACAATAAACAACTTGTCAAAGCTAGGTAATAAGAGAATAGGTTGAGTTGCCACTTCTTGTTTCAGTTTCTCAAAACCTTTCTCAGCTTCTTGAGTCCACTTAAACTTAGTCTTTAAACCACCTTTGATTGTATCTAGGACTGGTGCACATATACCACTAAACTTCCTTATGAATTTTCTATAAAATTGAGCCAATCCATGGAAACTTCTTACCTCTACCCCTGTGGTTGGTGTAGGCCAATTTAGGATAGCTTTCACCTTGCTTGGATCCATCTTCAATGATCCTTGGGACACTACAAAACTGAAATATACAAGCTCCTATTTTAAGAACTCACATTTCTCTAGGTTGATGGCTAAATTTTCTTCTTGCAATCTTCTAAGAACCAACTCCACATGCTTTAGGTGTTCTTCTTTGGTCTTGCTAAAGATGAGTATATCATCAAGATATACCACCACAAATATCCCTGTAAAGTCTTTGAGCACTTCATTCATGAGCCTCATGAATGTGCTAGGGGAATTAGAGAGGCTAAATGGCATAACTCTCCACTCATACAACCCATTTGTTGTCTTAAAGGTTTTCTTCCACTCATCTCCATCCTTAATTCTGATGTGATGGTATCCACTCTTGAGATCCAACTTGGTAAAGTACTGAGCTCCTCCAAGATAATCCATCAAGTCCTCAATCCTAGGGATAGGGAACCTATACCTGATTGTGATTCTATTTTTTGCTCTAGAATCAGTGCATAATCTCCACTTGCCTCCTTTCTTGGTTGCTAAGACCACTGGTACTGCACATGGGTTGATGCTCTTCCTAATCAATCCTTGATCCAATAACTCCTGCACTTGTCTAGCCACCTCTAGATTCTGATCCGGTGTAAGCTTATAAGCTACTTTATTTGGCATTGAATCTCCTGGTATGAATTCAATCTGATGACTAATAGCTCTCTTTGGAGGTGAAGTTGTAGGTGCACCATCACTCACTATGTCCTTATACTTCTCAAGCAACTTCTGGACTACTCCATGTATGACTATTTTCTAAGTCTTGTCCTCTTCTTTAGGTTGCAACATGACCACATATCCTTCACCCCCTTGATGTAGGTTGATAAGGAACTCTTTCCCACTGCATAACAAGACACTAGGTGTCTTTGACTATCCTTCTTCCTTTTTTGACAATGATTGCAATTTAAATGTCTTCCCATCCTTTTTGAAAGAAATGGTGTTCTCTTTCCCATCATACATGGCACTTCTATCATACTGCCATGGTCTTCCCAATAGTAGATGGCATGCATCCATGGGTAACACATCACAAATCAATTTATCCTTGTACCCTCCAATGGAAAACTCCACTGTTACTTGCTCATTGACAAGAACACTCTACCCTTTGTAATGGCTAGTGTGGGGTACCTTCTCCAATTTCAATTTCCTTACCGCCTCTTCTGAGATGATGTTATCTATTGAACCTGAATCCACAATAACCTTACATACTTTCCCAAGTATTTTGCATCTCACTCTAAAAAAACCTCTTCTTTTTTTTGGATCTTCCTTGACTAGTTGTTTGATCAAAACTCTCCTAAACATCAAATTCTTCCCCATTTTTGATTCAATATGACTAACCTCTGGTTATTTAGAACTCATGTTGTCCTCTTGAGCATATGCCACTCTCTTCTTAGTATTTGATGAAGATGATTTCTCCGGGCACCTATAAGCTGGATGGCCTATTTGACCACAATGGTAACACTTCATATTAGCAAAGTATGAATTGCTCCTTCCTGCTCCTCTTCCTCTATTTGATCCTCCTTGAGATCCTCTACCTCTTCCATAACCTCCTCTAGAAGGTGTTTCACTTCCATGTTCTATGAGTTTAGACTCTCCTTGGTTTCTTTGCTCAATTCCTCTACCTTGGTAGCCACCTCTATGTCCTCTTTTATCTCTTTGATCTCTGCCTTTGCCTCTACTCTTAGAAGCCTGATCATGTTTCCTCTTGCTTCTTTCCTCAATCTTAATAGCTAATTGGTAACATTGGTGTATTATCTTAGGACTTCGAAGAGTCATCTCCTATTGAATGTTCCACTTCAAGCCATTAAGATACCTAGCCACCTTGAGACTTTCATCTTCTAAAACATTAGACCTCATACAAAGTTTTTGGAACTCCTCGGTATAAGTGTTCACATCTTGGTCTCTTTGCCTCAAGCTTTGTCTCTTCTTATGTAACTGAATCTCGTAATCATCTGGTATGTATGCTTCTCTAACTTTTTCCACCATACCCTTCCAAGTTGAAATAGGCTTCTTGGCTTCCTTTTCCCTCTCTGTCTGAATGAATTTCCACCATCTCAAGGTACATCCTCTCAATCTAGACTTGGCCACCTTCACCTTCTATGCTTCAATGACCCCATCACATTCAAAAGGGTTCTCCATGCCTTCTATCCAATCCATGACTAGATCAAACTCCAGTTTTCCACTGAACAGTGGTATGCCTTCAAGTGCTTTCCCACTCAAAGCTTTCAATGCCTTCAAGAAAGGCTCCTCTTTCCTAATAGGGTCACGTTTAGGGGTCTTGTCTTCCTTTGCAACCTCTTCACTCTTTGGTACCCTACCCTCCAATCTATCAGTGACCTCATTGGTCTTGATCTACACATTGCTCAATGCTTGCTCAAGTTGAGCCAGTCTTTCTCTCAATCTCCTATTATATTCCTCCTGATCTTCGACCTTCTTTTCCAACTCAATGTTTGTCACCATGGTTTTAGAACCACTGGATTCAAGGTCTGACATACAAGATTTTATCCCAAATATTTAACTTGCTCTGATACCAATCTGATAGGGTAGGGTTGGATGGAAAGAATCATTGTTCCATGCTCTATATCTTTACTTGAAATATCTTCTTGTTTTCTTACTTCACCACCTTAACCTTTAAGACCTTCTTCATGTTTAGGTGCCCCTGGTTCTCCAAGCCAACCCCACTACCATCACAATCCAACCTACCAAGTCAATCTTGGTGCAATACCTCTAACTCTTCCTTAGCCCTTAATCTACCCTAAAGACTAACATTCTCCAAGAACTAAAGCTTAGCTTTACAAGGGTTTGGAGGTGTTTCAACTAAGTTCATTCCATTTTTTTATGGCTCTGAAAGATCCACCCAACTCCATCTTTCCATCACTTTCACCAAACCCTCATCTAGGGTTTTAGTTCACTAGTTCTAGGATTTCCAATTAGGTCTTTTTCTCCAAGGAAACAAGTTAGAACTCTAAAGTTCTCCAAAGAATACAAGAGATTCTCTTGGGGTTCCTGGTCCTTGTGTCTATCCCTCAAAGAATCCAAAGGCCTTAATCCTCAACTGGCTGTACACAGCCATAACCCTCCATTTAGCAAATCAGGTCTTTTTTAAGCCATTTCCTGACCACATAGCAAGCTGTTAGTTTGTTCTCCCTCCATATGGACTGGTGAAGTCTCCTCCTTCATGCCAAGTCTTTGAAAGGCATCTATTTGCCTCTCCACACCATGAATTGATAGGGAATGGTCACCCATGCAAACCAAGTGCTTTGCACTTCTTGTCTTTCCTTGTCAGGCACTGTCAATCTCACCTAGGAGAAGACTTTCACAGTGACTCCTTGACTCCTAACCACTCCTAACCCTACTATATTTATAGACATGGGGTCTAGTCGCCACTCCCAAAGGCATGTACACTAAGTACAGTGGGAATGTGAGCTAAACCTCCATTCTTGATAGTCTGCTAGTTAGAACAACAAATTGAAAGAAATAGCTAACTACAAAGCAACGCCTAGAAATTGAACACCCTAACTAAATACTACCACACAAAGCTTCAAAGACAACTACTCTACATACTACATCAACTCATAGTGCCATGATTTCTCCTAACCTCACAAATTCAAAACATAAGATAGAAAAGTACATAACCTTATCACTGTCCTCACTTGTATTTATGAAATTTTAACAATGCAAAAGCTTCCAACCTTGCTTTCAGGTCAAAGCACACCATATATAGGTTCTCTAATTCAGTTAAGCTTGGTCCTAACTACTCCATGGCCACTTGTGGCTTCCAATAGGCCTTATTTTCAAAACATTTTAGAGAATATAACACCTAGGAAAGTCTACAAAGGTCTTAAATCATCCTTGTAGCCAAACCTCAACTTATCAAATGGTCAACATGACCTTTAGCAACACAGTACATGTTCTGAAATGCTTCTAATGCATAAACTCAAAGAAATAGAAAGAGATTGCTACACTTGGCCTAAACAAATTTCTAATTAAAAACCTTCTAGACAACTTTCCTAGATGAACTATGGGGCGCTCCTACACAAATGACACTGGATGAAAGTACATACTGGAGATGGATAGATTCCCAAAAAATAATTTTTGAAGTCATCAAAGGAAGTAGTATACCTTATTAAAATTTCACATAAGATTTATCAAGGTTTTGTACATAGAAATGGGGCAACCAGATGAATTAGGGGAAAAAAAAATTATTACGACAAAAAGGTTAGGTATGCGAGTGATAAAAGGTCACTTCTATTCCTCATTTGTCACTTTTCCCTCTAGAGAGAAAGAAGTTGGAAATCTCCAAGCGACCTAAGGTGAATCAAGGTGAAAATCAAGTGTGAAGGTGATTTAGCTATCGATTTTGGGTCCGATGAAAAAGGTATTTATCAAGAACTTCTTGGATTTTGTGATTTGGGCAAGATGAATACTCCTTTAGTGGTTGAAGTCAAGGACAGACCCCATCCTAAATTTAAATTTCATCCCTACAAGTCTTTAGAGACCGATCCATTAGGGGCATTTTCATCAATTCTGCATGGAGTCTTGCACACAGAGGACATTAGGGTTTACATTCATGAAAATATTTAATATTTGGGAAGCTCTAAAATTATGAATTTATACAGTCATCATATCGTTGATGAAAAATTCAGTGTAAAACTGGAACACCAAATCCTAGAAACAAATAAATTCACTCTAATGGTTAAATTTCTTGTGTTTATGGAATCAAAATGTGTCTATTATGTCTTGATTCAGGTACATGATGAGTTTATGTGGCTTACTATTCCCTTCAAACTTACTAAGGAAGCCATAAGTGTAGTAACTGGTCTAAATTCCTCCAATGGTCTACGTGTTTTGAAGTTCATGAAAAATTAAACCATCACCGGCGCTACAGGCTCAACATATGACATGAGAGAAATGATTGTTGACAATATTGCTGATATAAATGTTAGATTTCCATCCATGGTAATATGTTATAAGATTTACCACTATAGCTGAGAAAACTCTATATCCGGTATGACAATTTATGCGGCCTACCAAATGGTGAAAGAAAATATGGAATATGATCTCTATGAATTACTAAGGATTTAGTTGATGGAAAACCTTGTGAAGATCAAGAAAGGAAAGAAAAAATCATTCAAATATGGTAGTTTTATTTTATGTTTATTTTGTTATTTCATGGAGGAAGTCCCGGGTATTGGAAAAGTTCAGTGGCAAAATAACACCCCGATAGCCAAACAGATCAGGGATCTATTGTACAATCTTACATATATCAAAACTAGAAATACAGATATCTAGGGTTATTTAAAAATATTTCAAGCTAGCATGCAAGCTATGGAAAGAACTACCTCCTCAATTGTGGAGAAATACAAATATTCAATCTGCTTTATGGTGAATGTCAATCAGTGCATGATGGAAGCAGTAGATCCAAGAATTGTTTGGATCATGACTATGGTCTATGAAGTCGAGGGAAAGATTTTGGAAATGTATGCCTGACATATGTTAAGAAAAATTATGGATCCAACTAGAGAGAGTTTTGGTACCTATGAAGAAAGCACACTAAAATTCATAATGAGCTTAAGAAACCGATAACAACAAAAAGAGTAAGAAAAGAAGTTGAGATTCTTGCAAAAAGCTTGAGTGTATTTGTGGAGCAACTAAGTGAAGCCAAGAAGAAAAGGGAAAAATATGAAGCAATAAGGCAAGCTGCTAAAGAGGAAACAAAAGAACAATCAGCTAGTTTGGCAGCACCACCTTCCCAATCTAGAACAACCTAGAAGCTCGGCATCTCACTCAGCACCTGTAGCGAAATCTACTCCTATGAAAAGTGAAAGAAAGAGATCCAGAAAGGAAGCCAAAGGAAGGAGAATAAAAATAAAAATAGTATACATTACTATTTCTAATGATGAGGAAACATAATCCAATGAATGTGTCAAGGAAATAAAGCAGCAAGGCACTAAATCAGCAACTATGCCAAAATCCTTTGGTGTAGATGCTTAGGAAAAGAAGAAGACCAAGGTTGACACACTTGGTATGACTGTTGAAAAAATTGAAAAATAAATAATCTCGTATGGAAATATTAAACCTCTCTATCAATGATATGAATCTTTTTTTGAGTCTGATAGAAGAATTCTAGAAGAAGCTATGATAAATCACATGAATATATTCAACAAAGTTTTGGTTGAAATCAATGCTATCCTCCCAAACAATTTGTATGATATTTTGGATTCAAGGAGATTAAGTGCCTTGACTAAAGAAGAACCAATGAGAGAGAGAATTCTTGTAGAATTGTATTTAGAAATCTATGTGGAAGACATGCAAGCATTCCTGAACAAAGAAAAAAGGAAGTTTAAAAGCAAGTCAAGGGTTGATAAATTGATGATTGGTCAAACATATGAAGTTATACAAGAAACAATAAAATTCTGAAAGAGCTAATTCTAAATGACAAAATTAAATTTGTGTATGAAGAGACTCATACAGATGATGTCTCATCTAATCCCATCAAAGATGCAGAAGAAGGAAATTTTGATGCTAGTGAAAACGTTGAGATTCCAATTCTAGATAACAACATAGAAATCCCCATGGAAGTTGAAGCAATTGTGAATGTATTAGTTGAGTCAATAGAGAACACTAGAGAGAAATCAAAAGCTTCAATTGAGCAAGCATTATTTGAGGAAAAGAAAAGTGATGTAAAGATGAAGACAAGAGACACTGTCGAGAGAGTTAAGAAATTCTTGGTAGAACATAAGGAAGAGATTAAGCCATAATTAATTATAGGTCCCATTGACCTATCAACCTTAAGCCCAATCTAGATAATGAAGGTGGCCTCATTTTCTCAAGTAAAATCTCAAGAGGAGCTGCTAAAATCTCATATTGAAGATAGTGAATTGTTTGCACTTATGTCTAGAGTACTAGAGAAGATCATGTCATCCTTTGTGAAAGATCAGACTGAATCTTCATCCAGTGAACTGAAGAGGCTTATTAGCTCAATGAGTACTCATTTTCAATCTCTTGAAAAGTCTGTGTTGGAAAAAGTATAGAAGTAATTTAATGCAAAAAGGTTCAATGGACTGAAAATATTGATTTCCAAAGACAAAGTAACCTTGGCCACTTGTGTCAAGCACATATAGGATTCCTTATCTGAAGGAGGCAAGATTTAAAAATCATGTTTGTCTTTTTCAAAAGTTATAGAAGCAAATGAGAAGAAGGTGAAAGACCTATAAAATCACTAAGAAACTATCTTAGAGGCATTTGATCCCCTAGCTGGTGGTGTTGGGAAGGTTTGAAGAAAAAATATTGTCTCTAATAGATAAAATAAAAGGGATGAAGCATGAAAATGATAAAATTGTCTCCAAAACCTATGAACTTAGAAGCATCATTAGCCTTAAAAGAAGGAGATGAGACTATGGTAGTAAATGATCCAACCATCCTGGAATCCACAAAAACACTATCTTATCTTATTTGTGTATACATAACCATAATGGAAATTCTCAAATGAGTTTGAGACTCAAACCTAGTATAGCTAAAGAAGGATTTTGTAGACATCTTTCAAATTTTGTAAGGTAAAGAAGCACCTTTGTATAGACACAATTTTGATTGATTATTTTTGATATGCGACCCCTGTCTTTTCCATTCATGTAAAAGGGAGAGAAGTGGAGTGAAAAATGTATAATCAGCTCATGGGAAGATTAGCATTTTTGGAATTTTGGATTTTAGTGAAGTTTATCTTGGTCTTGATCTAGCACTTAGTTATTTTTCACTAAGTTTTTCCATCAATGCCAAAGGGGGAGATTGTTGGAAAGAGACACTGCAACTATCGTTTGGTGTTTTCATTGATGGAAATCCTATGCGCTGATCAAGTATGCATCTCCTCATTCAAGCATACAAACAGATAGATTGAAAATCAACAAGGAAAAATAGAGTATCTAGTAACTCAACAATCATGAATCATTGCAAAGATTTTAGGTAATCATTTTGTGTTGTGAATATCATGAAACTATTATTGGTGTATTATCTTTGTTGAGACTAAAGCACAGTGGCTCGTATCAACTCGTATGGGAATTAGCAGATCTAGTTGGAGTATTCCCAATTTTTCTTGTATTAAGGCCGACCTCATGAATATAATAAGTCACGAATGTATGAGAAATAATTAATTGGCTATCTCTATGTTTGTATATCTTCGTTTGGGTCCTATCTAGGTTGTGGTCAACCATTAAGGGTACACATTGCATATTTCTCATTATGTGAGCTGATAGTTATAATTTTATTATGTTCTATTGAAGCTGACAAAGTGGAAATAAATCCTATGTTGTAAATATATATACATGATCATCTGTATCATTTTGGATGATGTGTGTGTTGAGTTAGTGTTTGAATTGCAAGTTAGAGCATAGTAGGGGGTGATAAAGTGCAATTTCACTTGTGCATATAATATTTGTGTTGTGTGTATGAGCAGAGCATAACAAAATTAGAGATTTAGTCTGTAAGGCAACAAATCTATTATTGTGCTTAATCAAGAACTATAATCAGGCATTTTAGATACTATCATCTCAGTTCAAATCTTTAGATGGTTTTAATCTAAACTCTTGGGAAATAAGCCCTCTTTTCTTTAAGTAGTGAGCTGTAGGCAGTGTGCTTGAATGCAAGTGCATTCCCCTTTTATAATCTTCATTTTGAGTATACTTAGAATCATAATTGTGGATTGGCCATCTACTGTGGTTTTTCCCCTAACAGGGTTTCCACATAAAAATCTTGGTGTTATGGTGTTGTGTTTATTTTCTTGTTTATTCTTTATGATTGAATGTTCCTAATGCTTTGAAGTTAAAGGTTAATAAATTTAATTTTTGTACAAAACTGATTCACCCCCTCTCATTGTGGCTTGTTTCCAACATATATGATTTGGGAATGAAATCAACTTGTGAGGTGATGAAGAGAATTCCTTATCTAGATCTATGTTGTGTATGCAGACCATTAAAGTACATATTTCACTAACCCACTACATTGACCTAACAAAAATTGACTTATTAGGAAATTTAGAAACCAATGGATTCTCTGCATAGATAGGTACCTCTCTCAATTGATCTATGATGACCTACCCCTTAATAATTCTTTCTCTATGTGTTCTATATCAGATTCTAGTAAGATCATCTCCCACTTAGCCATTTTTCCAATGAGATTTTCCTTTGACAACAAATATTTCAATGGATCAACCTTAGTGATGAGCTTTATTTGATGTGAAAGCATGAAGTGTCTAAATTTATATGAAGAGAATAATACTGCTAGGAAATCCTTTTCAATGCGTAATTAATTAATCTTGTATCACACCAAAGTCTTATTGATATGGGTGATCCCACAATAGTGGTTTACAATTTTTGGGCAAACTCGACTAATCTGATTAGGATCTAGACTAGATTGCAAAATGGAATGCTTAAACTTTTACAATGATTATTCCAAGTTAATTAAATCAAAATTAACTTAAGGAAATAACAAAATGAAGGAATTAACAAACTGAGAGAAGGTGAGAGAGAAGAAGAGAAATGCAAACAGCGTTTGATTACGGAGTTCGTCACAAACGTGACTACGTCTCCGGGTCTGCTCCAATAGAGTGACCGGTCCGATTAATCTCCAAATCAATTACAATTGCACCAAAACCATTCTTCAAGCACTTCGGCAGTGTAACGACACTCTAACGTGCAAGAATGACTCAAAAATAATCTCCATAAGACCTCTCTTTCGTCACCTCCGCTTCAAGACTTCATCACCTGAAAAAAAACTTCACTTCACTCTCACCTCACACCCCCTTTTATATATACAATTAGCCTAATTAGGCTTAACCACCAAAATTAATGTTCAACCCCCTCTAACAGCTCGTACAACTCCTCTGATATCTCCATTTAGCTTTTGGTTTAGATTGTTAGAAGTAGTTTTAAATGTTTATGGCTTAAAATGCCTTTGGGCTAAGGCTCGGCCAACAAAACATTAACAAAATCAAACTAACTCCTATCACATTTTAGGAGTCGTTGGTGGTCTACCGGTGAGTAACTTTTTTGTTACAACGATGGTTGGCGGTTCACTGAAAATATCCACCGGATCATCGACACTGCAATTATTATTTTTAACTAAATCTTCACTTTTAGGATCTTGTAGTGGCTAAACCGTGAGGAATTTGGAAATGATGCAAACTAGAGTCTCATCAAATTTTGTCTCTAGATTCTAAAAATATTTTTTTCAAATTTTTTGGAATCATATTGCCCTTTTTTTTCCATCTCCCATGAAAACTAGTTTTTTTTAGAAAACAACATTTTAAAAAAGTGACACTCATCGTATACAGCATAAATTTTTTGTTTGAAGAATAAAATTCCAATTTTTTTGAATTTAGATTTGTAACTATGGTATCTAGCACTTTCATTTGGTCTCATAGTTTTTTATTGAATATCTTTTCCTTAATCAAGTTTCAAAGTCAAACCAACTGCAATTCAGGCATAGGCGGACTGTACACAATATAATTTTTTTTGTATGAATCAAAATTCAATTTTTTTTTTCTTAATGGATCAAGGACATCAATACCCAGCCTCAACATATTTTTTAAAAAATTATTTTGATAATTTTCTTTTTTTTCACATGTGCAAACCAGAGATTTTGATTTTTAGTGAAAAATCTATGTTTCATAAAACTAAAAAATAAAATACATAATAAAAACAAATCATATTAAAATTATATTCGACAGATAGCTCATTCTGAGGACTATCATTATCTAGTTGGGTTTCTAAATTTTTTTGCATTTTCATTTTCAAATTGAGCTTCGAACGACAATTTTTTACAAAAATAAAATAAAATTTTTGAGGAGATAGAGGAAAAAGGGGGTTCGGCCGAACCCCTTTAAGTGGTTCGACCAAACCTAGCCACCTTAAAATAATGAGAAAATTTCATAGGGCTAGGGAAAATGACAGGGTTTTTTTTTTAAATCCCTATTAAGGGGGTTCGACCGAACCCTAGTTCACTCGAACCCCTTTATTTTAATATTTTCACTCACATGTCAATGGGGTTCGAGCGAACATAGGGTTCAGTTGAACCTTGGGGTTCGACCAAACCATGTTAAAGGTTCAATCAAACAATATGGTTTGGTCGAACCCCTTCACTTTGTGTAGAGGGAAAAAATGACTTTTCCCTTCCTCCACAAAAGTGTTCACCACTTATGTGGGTTCACCCATATAGTAAATTTCTCTCTCATTCCCTATTCCATCATGCTAAGAAAGAAGAAAACCCAATGTTGTTGATGTAGCTAAGATATATAGGATCAAAGGTTTATTTGGTATTGGTGGCATAAGTATGGGAGGTGTTAGTAGACAATCCTTGATTTTCTAGAATTCTTTATCACATTTCTCATCCCATTTGTATGTTTTCCCCTTGTGGAGGAGGTGAGAAAAGGGGTGGATCTTAACTACCAACTGTGCTATGAATCTCCTGATAGATTGTAATCTACCTTGTAAGCCTCTTATTTGTTTCACTATTTATTATGGCTCCATATCAATAATTTCTTTAACCTTGGCTAGATCTATCTATATTCCCCTTTGTGATACTATGTACCTTAGGAGTTTTCCTAATGTGACACAAAATTCACACTTTTTTGGATTTAACCGCATCTTATACTCTTTGATTCTATCAAATATTGGTTCTAATACTTCTATATACTCCTTCATTGCCTTTGAATTTTGTAGAATTTCATCCACATAGTATTCTATGGGTTTTGAATCATATCATGAACTATTAGTGTCATTTCTCTCTAAGAAGTAGCTCCAATATCCTTTAACCCAAATGGAATCATATTCCAGTAATAGGCTCCCACAAACATGTGAATGTTGTTTTGTGTTGGTATTCCTTGGAAATCATGATCTGGTTGTATCCTTAGAATCTGTCCATAAGTGACAACATCTCATATCCAACAGTAAAATCTATAATGATATCAATGTTTAGAAGTGGAAAGTCATATTTCAAACATTCTTTGTTTAAATACCTAAATTCAATACATATTATGATTCCCTTGGTGATTTTTGAGACTAGAACCAATGTTGGAAACCACTAAGGGTAGTCTATTGGTCAAATAAATCCCACGTTAAGAAGTTTCTACAATTCTAGTTTAACCAACAATGCTATCTACGGGTGCATATTCCTTAGCTCCCAGATAAACTTCAAGATGATGGAGAACCACTTTAGGATCTAGGCCAGACATATCTACATAGGACCATGCAAATTTTTCCTTTCAATCTTTTAAGAAAGCTACCAAGTTTGTTTTATGCTCATCCAAGAGTGATTATGCATAGAAGGTGATCTTTGGTGTCTCCTATATCCCTATATTTACTAGGTTGGATTTTTTTGCAAGTAATGTTTCCTTTTCTGGATGTGTTACACTAAGGTGAAGATTTAATCGCTCATCCTTTGGCACCTTAGATAGGTTTTCACATCAGATGCATCCTTTGTTTTTAGTATTTTACGATAAGAAGGTTCCATAGTGTGGTTTTCACTTAATGATCGACACATGATTCTCATATCATTTAGTTTGTGATTGAGGGACTCAATCATTTCCCATAGTAGGCTTGTATATCTAATTTTATATCAAAGAATTTTGTGTTATCCTCATGTGGCAATTTATCACAAAGTTGCATATAATCAAAGATCACTTCATCAAAAAATGAATGAATTTAGAATACGTAGTCCTCATTGGTCCCAATTGATTAGTTGAGGGCATACTAACTTTAGTTTAGGGATTTGGATGTTTGGATAAAAGGATGTAGTAGTTATCATGAATATGGAGGTATCCTCAACTAGGTCACTGATATCATGGGGAAAGTCATCAAGGGTATTATCATGTGATGTAGCTAACCAAGAGGAAGGTTTGACTCATTTTATGGAAGCATCCTTGGAAATAATGGTTACTTTTGTTGGTGATACATCTAAGACCAAGATTCTTGGGTTGTTTCTCAAGAGAAAGGGGTTGTAGAAAACCATTGTAATTTTTCCCTAGCTTCTCATTCTTGTTGTATCCCCAACCCATCATTAGTTGATATCCTTTGTTATCATCTTCCATTTGAAGAATGGGCATGTGTCTATCATCTTGGTATAATAACTTTGATATACTCTCCTCATCGATGAATTCTTTGTTCAAATCTCCCCACTTGGTGAAAATGGTACATGCTACCTTGATTATCTTAGATATCTTGTTGATAGGTTGAGGCATTCCATGAGATTTAGGAGAAAGTGGAAATTCTCCATGTAATTCCCCACCAAGTAACCCTAAAGGAAGTTGTAATTAATGATTTAAGTGAACCAGTTTTTTTTTTTTAAAAGTGCAATTAACATACACATTAACTTACTAATTAACAACAACCTCTAAGGTTACAAGATTGGGATTACTTAAACCCACACAAACATCTTACACATAACCATAACATTTAATACTTTACGGAATAAGCATCATACAACAAGGATACCACATAACATAAAAAGATAAACATCCAAGATACCATCTCATAATCATTTACATAATCCAATAATTACATCACTCATTCCCAGAATGAGGCAATAGTACATAAGGTTACAATTACAAAATTCCACCTCATAAACAAAAGAGGGATAAAATAACTTATACAATCTGAAATATTACAATGCATAAATAGCACAAGAACCGTGAGCTGTCCAACTGGAAGTCTCACCACCAAGTACTTAAGATAAATGGGGACCCAACAGTTTTGGTGCATGTTCCACCCAACCAAGTGGTACCCGAAGGGCCACCCCCCATGCTAGGAGATAGTAACAAAGAAACATGGACAAAGACCTACATCCTCTAACCAAAGGCAGACTCATATTGACTCAACAAAACAAAAGTACAACATAAGTACAATACAAGTACGAGTCTCACATCACTGACATAGGTCACATTGCTTCCAGACATAATATAGATCAAGTA
This sequence comes from Sequoiadendron giganteum, assembly GCA_007115665.2. Taxonomy (NCBI): domain Eukaryota; kingdom Viridiplantae; phylum Streptophyta; class Pinopsida; order Cupressales; family Cupressaceae; genus Sequoiadendron; species Sequoiadendron giganteum. The sequence goes on along the minus strand of CM021102.1, from coordinate 445,662,499 downwards.
TGTTCAAAGAACCATACACATAACATAAAATACCAAACAAATAGACAGTTGTCCTAGATAGAGTGTCATCGCACAACTCATAATAAGTTACCCTCGGTGGATCTTCATAGGCTTCGGTGATCCTAGTGGCCTCTACCGACCCTCGGCCCTCATACTTACTAGTGCAGAATCAAATACCTCTCGTAATGACAAGATAGATGACTATGCCATTCCAGGCCTTTCCAGTTCATTCCAAGCCTTAACTAGCACTTGACTATGAGTGAATCTAGAACTTATCTTTTTAGTGTGTAGTACTCCCCAAATATTCATTTCAATTTTAGTTATCACTTGATTAAGCTCACTTCCATAGGTTACCCAAATCCTACCTCTTCCGGGCTCTGGCCCCTAATGGAAGCCACTCTTCTATTCGACAACTCACAAACAAAATTATCACCAAGGGAATCACAAGTGCATACAACCTAGGTATCAAAATCACTCCATCACAAGGAGGAAACAAATAATAGAACACACTCCAAATGTCTTGGAGGCAACCAACACATAGTCCACTCCTTTCAGAAGAGGTACAAACAACCCCGTTCATGGAAACTAGGTAAATCCTAATAAGACACCATGCATTACCCAAGGGACAAGCAACAGGTTGACATAATGAAATCAACAACCCTCTTAGATACTCTAAGATTCTCTGGAAGACTTATAAATTTGGACTTACACATAATCCCATATCCCAAAATATAACATGACGACATAGCTACAGAAGCAATCAAGTCATTAATTAAATCTTATATTTTTGGATTTCCTAAATCCATACTCAAGCAATAGGAAACATTTACAAAGGAAAAGGCACAATGACAGGGTTTACCCAAACAACCATATACCCCTTTTCCATTTTCATAATAGGGAATTTAAACTATTTTAAACTCACAACCCTTTGCGAAATACGAGGAAATAAATCTAATAAGGTAGTCACAAGGGAATCACTACTTTGGATATACTAAATCCATATCTCATAAATGTTCCAATCATAATGTTTTAATTGCTCTAATAGAAAATAACTAACTTAAGGTAATTAATTGTCTCTTCATTATATACAGCTCCTTAATTATCTCTTAGTACAACATAAAATTATTGACAATAACCTTTCTATGTTTATATCCAAAACCTATATCTTTTCAATTCTCTATTAAAACATGAATATATTCAATTTGTAAACTATCCTTTTTCTATATATATTAGTTCATGCATTCATCACTTATCTTTTCAAATCTCCATGCAATACTAAATTGTGTACATCAATTAAAGTAGGATAAGATATTAAATATATAATAATGTATATATATATATATATATATGTTCCTACTATATATACATTCATTATATATTGATATATTTAATCCTATATATACATTTAACTATATCTTCTATCTTATTCAAAACTATAAAATTGTTTTATTTAAAACAAATAAGCTTTAGTAATTTCCAGATATATAAATATATTCTATTACCCATGCAAATCATTTCTTGAGTTTCAAACTTACCTATCTAATTCTTACAATTTCTCAATTAACTAGCAAATTCAAACACTTAAGCATGCACACAATTTGATATAAATATATTTACACTAAATTTTAGTTTAAATGTTTATTTAAAATAATTCCAATTAATCTCTTTAAAAACAAAACCACATGTATATAAATTTTATACTTTAAGAAATTAATTCTTAAAATAATTATATTCTGAAGTTATATAATGGCATAATTACACAAAATATACCCCTCATATATTTACTCATATTATATATGTATAAATATAACTTACTATAAAAATCTTTTAATAAAAAGAACACACACTGAAATTCCTAAAAAAAAACCATGGATGAATTTTACCACAGTCTGCACTTTCCAACAGTGTGAGGGTTTCCATTTTATTTTTTTTAAATAAGGTAAGGGAGAGGGGTGCGGCTGTACTTACACCACTCCCCATACTCCCATGGGAAAGGCAAGGGGAGGTGTGGAGGGGGTCTCCCTCCACACAGTCACTCCCAAATGGGGGCGGCTGTGGGGAGGTAGATCCTCCCCAACCTCCTTATCATACTTAACAAAAAAAAAGTGTGAATAAAATCCGCCTACAGTCACCAGAATCTTGCATGTAATCTATGATTCAATAACTCATTTACCAAGAATACATTAACAATGAATATCGTCGTATGGCGAAATAGAATTCCCAAGATTCAATATAGATTTAATTTAATATATAAATCAATTATATATATATTATATATATAAACATATATATATATATGTATATATAATATATATATATATATATAAATGAATTTCCACAATAGATAAAGAGGGAGATTTTGTAAGAAATATTCACCTATAGGTGAAATTGTAAAACCTTTTTCCAAAAAATCCAAATTCCATAGAGATCTTAAGAATTAATTCTTTTAAACTATTTTCTCAAATTCATGAACAATTAGAAGAAAAATCAAATGGATCTAAATTAAAATCAGAAGTTTTTCAAAACAAACTTGTTTTCCCACAGAGGTTTAAATTTCCTAAAACAATCTAAGGGTATTGTTCAACTTCAAAGCTTGATTTAAACAACAGAACAATCCATTTCTTTTTTAAATTAAATTAACTTCTACAGAGAATTACACAATTTTCCCGAAGAGGTTTCCACAAAAACAACAGAAGGTTTAAATTTAATTAACTAAATTCTTTCTTCTATTCACAATTTTGTTTTCTCAATTGATTTAACAACAAATTTATCATTCACTACAATTTTGAAAGCATTCAAAGAACACAACATAAACATAGAAGAAAAACCTGATTCCAGAAGCTACAGGTAATGAAAATTTTGATGTCGAGCTTCCTCCAAAGCTTCTCCAGTGCAATCCAACAATTTGATGATTCCAAAAACACAAACAAGATTTCCAGAAAAACTTCATTGTGAAACTACAACCAAGAATTACCTCAAACCCTCCTTTGTGCAATTTTTTCCAAAATTATCCTCACACCAGAAGAAGTTTTTCCCTCTTAAAAATTCTTCCTATGCATGAATTTTGCAACCCATCTTAATTCCTCAAATTCCACTCACACATGCATGCCTAATTGAAAATATCTTGCACAACCAAATCTGATTTTGCATGCAAATCAGAAACTTAAAATATCTAAATATCAATTATCTTCAAAAATTGAAAACCAACTTTGCTTTTAAATTCCAATTTCAATTTCTAATTTAATTCCAACTTAATTGAAATGAAATTCCAAACTAATTAAATTTCCACAAATTGAAATTAAATTCCAAGTTAATTTTAATTCTTTTATTTCTTTTAATTTTCTTGCATCACATTTAATTAATTAATTTAATTATTTAATAACTAAATTCAATCCCTTGGATTAAATTTAATTAATTAATTTAAATATAAAATTTTATCCACATTGCATAATTTAAATTAAATAATCATCAACATGATATAATACAATTATTCTAATCATCTATTTCCAAATCAATAATCTTTCAGAATTAAATAACATTAAAGCAAGAAGAACAACGAATCGACACAGACGATTGACGACACACTATGGCTAGGGTGTAGACTTGACACATGTTACCTAGCTACTATCTCCCTTCAACTTAACCATTGGATCGACACGCTCAGACCTATGAAACCAGGTGGAGTCGGTGTCATGTACCTGCAATCCTGAAAACATAGTATCCAACATCATAAAATATAACAGCATATAATACACACCATGAAGAAGAAATCTCAGATTCGTAGGGCGCTCGCAAGCAAGTGATGTGAATCCATCTCCTTCACCAATACACTCAACAGAACTGAGACTTCCATAATACATCAAATATTCTCATATGCACTAACATGTTATATCAACTAACATCATTACACCATTAAAACATGTTACATAAATCATCAAATAAACCAAATCACATCACATAGAATAGTTTATCGTTCAATAAATGGTGATCCAATACACACACAAGATAAAGTATTTGAATATCTAGAAGTATAAAAATCAACGCAAAACAAGGACAAAATGTCTACTCCATAAAGAAAAACGGAGGGGTGTTACACTCCAACTAAAAAATTATTATTATTAAAGTTATAGTCCCCACACCTATTATCTTTGATCACTACCTTGATATCTGGTAAATTCAATATGATGGGTATTTTAGATTGAGAGGAGGAAGTTCGGGAATATGGGTCAAAAAATGAGGAGGATGTTGTCCCTTTATCATTTTTAGGTACTTGCAAGATCTTGTAGTATTTTGATTCAAGGTTCTTGTAGTAATAGAATGTTTTAGGATCTTAATGGATTGTGACTTCTTTATCCTCATAAGGAAATTTGATGCATTGATGGTATGTTGAAGTTATGGCTTGCATGGCATGGATCCATGGTCAAATTAGAATAAGGAAGGTCAAGATTGAGTACTTGGAAAGTAGTTTTATGGTATGTGCAGGATCATCATGGAAAAAGCAGGCCCTTAAGTGGCAAAAGAAATTCAGAAAATCAGAGTTAGGCAACTTGACATAAAAATTTGAATAAGTTATGTATATTATTTCAAAAAAATATAACAATATAATTTGTATAAAATTGAATGTAGTTTCTAAACTACTAGGTTTATTTAGAAAACATAAAAATATATTTAGTGAAAATTTGAAATTTCAATGCAGTAGTACTTAAATTTCAGGGAAAATGTAAGAAGTAGGTGTCTGTCTGACCACCCTAACCACAATAAAAGGGTGATCCCACAAAGTTGGTTTACAATTTTGAAGAGGAATTGATTTTTATTGAAATCACATATTTTTAGAAAATATAATGATTTAAGCCTTTCAAAGTTCAATTTTAAGGATTCCAATTGAAGAGGATTTGATCAAACCACCTTAGATCAAACCCCCTTGGATAGAACCTCACTAGTTTTAAACCATACCTATAAATGAGTCTCCTTTACACCTATCAAAATGCTGATAAAAAATCACTTTTGATTTACCTTTTTGGGGATCAAATGAATTCATTTAAAATTTATTTGAAATTATTATGGTAGTCCTTGAAATGAGCTATCCCACAAATATAATTTTAATATGTTTTGGTTTTATTATGTATGTGTTTTTTTAGTTTTATGAAACGTAGGTTTTTCACCGAGAATCAAGCTAGCTTTGTTTTGCACATGTGCAAAAATAGAAAATTATCAAAATATTTTTTTTTAAATATGTTCATGCTGGGTATTGATTTCCATGATCCATTAAAAAAAATAAAAATGAATTTCGATACATACAGAAAACGTTATGTTGTATACAGTCCGCCTATGTCTGAATTGCAATTGGTTTGACTTCGAAAATGTATTAAGGAAAAAATATTCAATAAAAAAATATGAGACCAAATGAAAGTTCTAGATATCATAGTTACAAATATAAATTCAAAAAAAATAGAATTTTATCCTTCATACAAAAAAAGTTATGTTGTATATAGTCCGCCTATGTCTGAATTGCAATTGGTTTGACTTCGAAAATGTATTAAGGAAAAAATATTCAATAAAAAAATATGAGACCAAATGAAAGTGCTAGATATCATAGTTACAAATCTAAATTCAAAAAAAATAGAATTTTATCCTTCATACAAAAAAAGTTTGTTGTATATGGTGAGCGTCACTTTTTTAAAATGTTGTATTTTGAAAGTAACTAGTTTTTGTGGGAGATTGAAAAAGAAGTGCAATATTATTCCAAAAATTTTGAAAAAAATATTTTTAGAATCTACAGACAAAATGTGATGAGACTCTAGTTTGCATCATCTTCAAATTCCTCACGGTTTAGCCGCTATAGGTGCCCGAATGTGAAGATTTAGTTAAAAACAATAATTTCAGTGTCCAGTTTGACCAAAAGTTGTAAACCACTATTGTGGGATCACCCAAAATGATAGTATTTTTTTATAATATTTTAGATATAAGTAGAGGACTCATGTCCTGATGTGATGCATATTTTTTTGTAATATTTTTCTAAGTAAATAATAAATTATGATTTTTTTATTACGACTTTTAAGAAATATAAAAACTCATATGTCTGACCACCTTAACTTGGTTTAAAATTCATGAAATTCATTTTTAATTTTTTTAATCCTATATTATGTGAATCATAGAATGTGACACATGTTTTATATTCAAAAAATGTGATACCGTTTGAAAGGTGTAAATGTTTTTCAATTAACCTATCAATCAGGACTTTAGTTGTAATTAAAATAAAAAATGAATAATAATTATTTATTAAATTCAAAGTAAAAAATAATTTATATTGGTGGAAAGCTAAGAATCTCCTTTACAACCCATTTTCATTTCATCAAAATTGGGTAAAAGAAAAGTCGTCAGCCACATGGGCCATCATATCACTTACATATCGCCACTTTTTGGCCCATCATGATCCTGCACATACCCTTTAGAAATGGTGGGTCCTACTTGGATAGGGAGCTTGATTATGCATCGAGAAACCCATTCTTGATCATCATATTCCCTTATAGTGACACATTTTTCCTTTTCAATGGCATCTTCAAAGAAACTCAAGTTTTTTATTAGCTAAAGGGTACAAATATTTAGACTAGCACCTCCATCTACCAAGATTCTTTTGATTTTTTTCTTGTGAATGATGACCTCAAGGTATGATGCATGATTGTGTGATGGATGTGTTGAGATGTATTGCTTATAAAAAGTGAGAAGATGGGGAGTGGTGATGTGTCCTATCATAGCTTTGAATTTCTTAATATAAGGATTCTCAAGTACAAAAGAAGCATACAAAGCATTTTCTAAGATATCCCTATGCGCGAGGGATAGTTTTAGTAACTCCAAGATGAATATTTGGGTAGGGGTCTCCTTAAATTGTTCCAAGAGACTATAATCACTAGGGTTCAAATTTGGAAGTGTGGGTTGTTCCCTAGGTTACAATGATTCTCCTTGGATTGTTACCTTCCCTCAATACATGGTGACTCCACACTTTGCACTAGACCCTTTGATGATGATGATAGATAGGAAATTATCACAATATGTGACCTACATTGTAGTAATCCTTCCATTTTCCATCATTGTTTCCCTTGGAATGGTCTGACATTGGGTTCTGTATATTTTGAGGTCTTAGTTTCCTAATTTTTGATTGGAAATTAGGTCTCCATTGTCAATGAGATCTTGGATGATGTTCTTTAGTTTCATAAAGCTCATTTTCCTATGCACCTTGATCTTATGGAAATCACAAAGATCCTTCTCATTTTACCATAGTGGTTTAACTTGATTTTCTTGGTAGTTTTTATAGTTGGGAAGAGTAATGAGATTAGAATACACCAAATTTTGTATGACTGCTTAAATAGGCTCCCCAAAAGGTGTGTATTTATGTTGTTGAGGGTATTTTTTTCTAGGGGGTGGTCCTCTTTATATTTTGGCATTGTTGACTTGGTTTTTTTATGGTTGCATGTTATTTTTTTGGTGTTCTATTGTGTGTTCATTTGCTGATTGTTTGTTTATCTAGGAGGAAATATGACCAATTTTGTATTAACAACACCATTATTAGTTTCATTCTTGTTCTTGGCCTATAAGCAAGGCTTGTCATTGCAAATAGTAAATGGGTGGTTTTCCTTGTATTATTGTGTGTTTCCTTGTGAAATAAGCACCCTTTAAATGTTAATATACCTAGGGATGATATCTTCGTATGATGTGACACATTACATATTTAGTTGAAAGGATAGATTTGTTTCTAAGTTGGAAATAATGATCCCTATTTATTTCTCTTCAGGAATTGGCAATTTTCTTTTGCTCATTCTATGCCTCCATCATTGTAATAAATTTGTGAAGGATTCACTTTTATTCTATTTTAGGGTGTATATTTCTTCCGAGCTTATGTCCATGTCTAGCTTGTAGGATAAGTGATCCACAAACTAATCGATTATATCTTGGATAATCAAATCCTAGGAGGTAAATGTGAGAACCATTTTGTTGATCATTAAAGCTTGTGCCTCTTTGAACAACCTTATGGGAAATTCAGCAAGTGGGGGACCAATTGTGCCTCACTGAATAACCTTCGAGATTTTTAAAGAAAGCCAACAATCCTTTGTGTTTGGTGGAAAAGGGGTAGAAAGAAATATAAATAAAACATAAGGATGGTGATGTACCAAATATTTTACAACATTTAAAACCTAAATTATTTCTTATAACTGATAAAATAGACACAAAATGCCACAAACCCTTCATTATTGAGAAGAGAATGAGCAGCAAAGGCTAGATAAAGAAAAATGTAGTTTTTCAAATCTCCCTATGGGAAGCATCCATTAAGGTCCAATTAGAGATAAGAAAACCTTAAAAATTAATAGTAATACTTAGATATTCATAGAATCCTTCCTCCTTTAAAGCACAATATGAAAAACAATATATTTTACAAAAAATGAAAGAGCTTAATGGACATGATCCAATTTCTGAAGGATAGCATAAAACACAGAAGCTCAAAAATTATATGAAATAATTAACTAGAATATCAATGGAAGACCTTAACATAGTGCTCTCAAAATGAACAAAATACAAAAAATAAACTTGACAAAGGCCATAAAATGAACAATCCCATAGATTTCTTTCTAATAGATTAAATTATAATGATATATTAATTGAAAACAAAGGTCGAATTCAAATCCGATGATAGTCTAAATTAAATACAACATGCAAAGAGAATAAGTCATGTTCTGTAAAAACCCTCCTATTTCTAGAAAAATGAAGCTCCCTGATGTCTATTGTAAGTGTGAAATAAGTAACAAAGTAAATACACTTCTTAATACGACATTATATCAAGATAATTAATCACAATTAATCTAATTGAAACTAAAAGATTCTTGAAGGATCATATTGCTCTCTATCTCCAAAGATTTATCAAATCATTGTGGCTTTTGGATCGTGTAAGAACTATGACTATTTAAAATGACCATTTGAAGAACAAGAATGATGTTAAATACAAGAAACTAATCCTATATGATGATATTGTAAACTAAATTGACATGAAATTGCTAAATAAAAGCTACAGAAAACTAAATGCAGCCATGATTATGAATTCAAGCTATGATGTTATTGCTAAAATGCTTGATCCTTGATGCTTGATTCTTGATTCTTGATGCATGATGCTTGATACTATTGCTGCAGAGTAAGTTTGCATAAAATTGGGATCCTTTCTTTGTTGTACAGGGCTATATTTCTAGATTTATGGGCAACACATTTGCACAGGGGCAGCAAACAGAGGCTTGGATTCAATCTTGATGATTGAATGGTGAGAGTTGGAGACGATTTTGGGATTGGTTCCCACCCATGAAAATACCAGGCAAGAAGATAGGAAGGATTGATGGAAGAGGATTGAGAGATTGATTCAAATTTATCTCCAATTTGTCTCCAAATCTTCCCATGAAGATTGAATCAAATAATTTAGACATGAATTGGACATATAATATCTAATTTGGTATTTGAGGAAATAGAGGAATTTGATTTATGCCTTTATTTAAATATTTTTTTATTTATTTAAATTAGCAAAAGAGGGATAAATAATTTAATAAAACAAACTATATAAGTTGTTTATTAAAATAAAATAGAAGAATTTATGATAATTAAACAATAAAGTATTTAACCTTTTGTTTAATTTATTTAAGATTGAATGATGTGATAAAGATAAAATAGAGGAATTGATAATTAAATAAAACAAAGTATTTATTTTTGTTTATTTAATTAAGATGAAATAATAGTAGAATTAGAAGAAATTAAGAATTTAAACATGAACTATATAAATAAATATTTCTATTTATTCAATAGTAGAGGAATTTAGGATAATTAATCAAATAAATCTTATTTAATTAATCGGATTCTCCAAACCAATTTTAGGTGTATACATTTTTCCCCTCTTTGAAGTGATGTGTTTATGCATTGCTTCAAAGAAAATTTTGTTGCTACTACCAATATCGACGAAAAAATTTCAGTATGCCCCAGACATTGATTTTAAGATGATTGATGATAATATCCCCCCCTTGGGCGATAAATTTATGATTTGTTGTTTTTTTGGATTTTTCAGAAATTTTCAATATCTAATGGTTTTTTTAATGATTTGATGATGATTTGATAAATATTTGATGATGAAATAATTTATCTCCTGATAATGATGAAGAACTTTTTTCCCTTGGATGAATTCTAATTTCAGTAAACTCCTTGATTTTGATGTTTTTTTATCACATTAGCCTTTGATTTGATATGTTTGATAATTCTGATAGATTTAGATGATCATTGATCTCATGATAGGTGAGATTCAATGATTGATTGATGATAATTGACCTCTTGATAGGTGAGGATCAATTATTGTTTGATTGATTGATTGACCTCATGATAGGTGAGGTGCAATGATAGCTTGATCAATTAACCTCATCATAGGCAAGGTTGAATGATTGTTTGATGATAATTGACCTCATGATAGGCGAGGATCAATTATAGTTTGATTGATTAACCTCATGATATGTGAGGTTGAATGATAGATTGATTGAAAATATTACTGATTTGAGATAATTTGTGATGATAGGAGCCTTTAGTGAATCTGGAGATTCATGAGCATTTACTCGTCTTTGGTCTTTTCAAACCTTGAAACAATCTATTTTGTAGATGCAAAACTAATATGAATGCAATCTAATGCTATCATGAAAACTTATATGCAAGCATTGTCATCTTAACAGTCCAATTATCATGCTTTTTATCATCATAGAGCTTTAAAAATGCTGAAAGTGAGTACAAGCATCAACGGTATAATTTAGACCATGATGACTGAGTGCGACTTCCATGATTTTTGATATTGCAAGTAAACAAAAACATTGAGGTAAAATTAAACTGAGATGACCTAAGAATTTCTTGTGTAAATCAGACAAGAATTAATCACTTTAGTCTGTGAATTTTGAATGTCATCAGTGATACATTTTAGAGCATGTCTCACAACAATTCACATAATAATAATGATTAACTCATAGACATCAAACAAAGAAAATATCATTCTCCTTCCTAGCTTCTCTAGTTCAATACATCCTTGAGTTGCTCCAAAGAAATGATAAAAATGATCAAAGTACATCTATCTAACCTTTGCTTAAAGTATTTCAATCATTATTTAGATTAGACCATCCCTTTTGGATTTTGATTTTCTGATGTTTTTGTTATTTTCTAAGATTTTGGACCAAGCCTAACCTAAAGACCTATCCTAGGGACCTCAGGGGCTGATCAAAGATTAGCCTTGCCTACGCTATACACGCAAAGACCAAATAGTTTGACTGGATGACTCTGTTTTTCACTTTTTGAGTGATTTTTGACATGTTTTTGGATTTTGATATGATATGGATGTTTGATGTGCTCCTGATGGTGATTGATGTTCAAAGTTGGGTTGTTTTTGTCTTCCTATTATTTTTCTATTTGATTAAGTTCAAATTTTTATTGCCCCCAGTGAGATCAAGATTTTTCCCCCAAGCTAGGGTGAGACATGACCACATTGCAAGATATGTACTCGAAATTTTATTGCACCTTTTTCATATTTTATGACTTTTTTGTATTTTTCGGGATATTTAATATTGAATGAGATGATATGCTTGATTGAAGGAACAAGATGCCCCACAATATGGGTAATGCAACCAAGGATAAATGATAGATCAAAATGAAAGATTCACTACAAAACATGTCACAGAAGCAACATATCTCTTGTCAAAAGATGATAATGGTTGATTGATTAAGATGATAGGAATGATTGATTCCATAAGACATGATGATGATAAGATTGATGATTTTTGATGATTGATTGATAAAAGATATGAGGATTGGATAATGTTTTACAGCTAGGCTTAAATATGATTTGCATAATAAGATTCAAGGTTGCAAAGGGACATGGTGACATGGATTTTTATAGGAAAGGAGATATGGAATGGAAGAAATCAAGGATAAAAACAATGAATGGTATGATCAAGATCAAATAGATAAGATACTGACATAAGGCCCAAGTATTTTGCCCCTATTCCTTATTAAGACCAAGGAAAGGAAGAAAGGATGTATTTAGTAAGAAAGATGGAATATGGATAATATGAAAGATATGGTATGGAAGATATGGATAAAGCATATAGGATAAGATATATGATCTTCAAGAAGATCCTTAACCTTTTCAAGATCAAAGGTGGAAATGTAAAGAATGAGCATAGAAAGGATAATAACCATGAATGATAAGATGGACAAAACTTGTCCCTAAGTGTAGAGTGCAAGAGGAATATGGAAGATAGGATATGGATGATAGGGAAATGGAGGACGGACTTAAGCATAAAGTTTCACAACCAAATATCCCTCTAATAAACCATGGAAATGGGAATTAGACTCCTAAATGTTGACAAATTAATGATATGATGGATGAATCTAAGGACTTATGCAAATGTTTGGATTAAAGGAGAATAATGGGGGATGAATGTTGGATAATGGATAGGAGGTTGGAAGGCTTGTGGATGGATAGATGTAAAGGATGGAAAGATCAACATTGGCACACACCTTGAAGGGTGGCAGAGTGATGCAGGAAAAATGGATTTGGAAGGTGATAGGTTATTAGATGGAAAATTGGAGGAAGCTTTTGGATCAGCAAATTTGGATTCCAATTTAGATTTTATTGCTTCTATGAGACTTTTAGGAATCCACATGACTTTTGACTTTGATTTTTTTTTTTTTTGTGGGCCTTTGTGGCCTTTGACATTTTTCTTTTTGATTTATGGACGTTTGTGGTCTTTGAAATTTTCCTTTTTTCTTTGATGGGCCTTTGTGGCCTTTTGAAATTTTATTTTGATTTATGGACCTTTGTGGTCTTTCAGATTTATTTATTTTTGGGCCTTGTGGCCTTTTAGATTTTTTGATTTATTTTGTATCAATTTTTCTTTTATTTTTGCATGTCTCTTCAAGGAGACGATCCTTTGATACATGTGGATTTTGATATAGAAGCTTTTGATATTTGGCACCCAAATTTCTTCCAAGAGCAATGGGAGGGGTGGATTGAGATGAATGATATGGAGATATTATGGAAGAGTTAATGTGGGTATAATTTTGAAAGGGCATCAAGGATGTGTGCCTTTGTTGTTCTTGAGAAATAGGATATGGACCTAGGATAGAGGGAAGGTTTTATGGACTAGGATGATGGCCTAGGATAGATGGTATGTTTGGTGGATTGGGATGAGGGCCTAATATAGATGGTAGGTTTGATGAACTAGGACACTTAGGTGTATAACCAAGGCCATGGTGATATGGGTTTCTTTGAACAAAAAGGTATTCTAGGACACCTTGTTCATCAAGGTCTAATCATTTTCCTTTGTAATTCATACTTTGACACAGTTTTTTAGCAATGGGATATGTATTGTTTGTGAAACAAGATGCGAGTCCATTTTGGGGAGGATATGATATGGATGAGAGGATAGGTGTTGGAAGTAAACCAAAATGGATAAAGGTGGAGGATCCTAATTTATAGATGTGGGGTTCATGGATAGCTTGAATAGTTGTGATAGGCTCTGTACATGGGGATGATGGGGTGTTTTGATCTTGAGTTGGAAAAGAATTATGAAGTGGTATGAAAGGAATATATTGATCATGAGAAGGATAAACATCTTCATGGGATGAAAGGGTATCCTTGAATGGAAGCATATCTTGATCTTGATGAGGAAGGGAATCATGAGATATTGTAGAAAGCATGTCTTGATCATTAATTGGTAAGACATCATTAGATAGGATGAAAAAACTATCATGCTCTTGTGATGCAATAGAATGATGAGATGTTATGGATTGATTAGATGATGTGGAAGAAGAACCTAGAAGGATATTTGTCTCTTGAGATGGAAGGGAATTATTTTGGATGAAAAGTGAAAGGAGGGGATCGTCATAAGATTCTTGAGAAATGGGATCTTGATCAAAGATTGGAAGAATTTTTGGAATGTTGATATCATTGGATGGAGCGGAAATAATATTTTGATCTTGATGTGGAGGGGATTCTATGCTAGCATGCTTTGGATTGAGAGATTGGCATGAATCATTTAATGTTGAAGATATGACAGAAGAGGATGTTTGGATGGAATTGTTAATTTGAGTGAAAGAATCTTGACGTTTATTTTGGCTTATGGTGGATGGAGATAAATGCATGACATGATAGGATTTCTCAATATCATTTGTGTTTGAGGATAGAGATTTGGGCTTCTGATTTGATTTTTTCAAAAATTCAAAGATATTGAACTTCGATGATGTAGTTGTTGGTAGAGAGGGTGTTATGTCAAGATTTTTGTCAGAGGAATAAGAACAAATGTCTAGAAGAAAACATCTCTTTATGGTTGTTTCCATTTTCATATCCCATATTTGTTGTTGAAGGCTTTTCATTTTGATGAGCTAAAGAATTCAATTGATCCTCATCTATTCGGCCATGGTGGTTTGAGTTTCAATTTCCTATTCTTTGGATTTTTAGTCTTCGTGACCTTGTTAAAATGGACATACAAATGTTATTGTTTTAAATAAAAATTTGATCTTAGTTTAGTATAGTGTCAAGGATACTAACTCAATTCAAATAGAATGATAGATTCTAATGATTAGACTAAGTTGATAAGTTTGATTATACGGTTTAGTTTCTTTGATTTAGGATGACTAATCCTGAAACTTAAATTACTAATCAAATGTGTTTGATTGAGACACTTTTGGATGGTAGATATTTGTTTCTTTTGAACAAATTCAATTATAAAGTCTAGTTTATGCAAGTTTAAGACTCTGTTTTCATTTAGGAAAGTTTATGTTATGATAAAAATCCAAATTTTGATGTCAACTGTCTGACAAGGGTTTCTAATAGCTTTATGTTTTCTTGTATTTTTTAGGATGATCTTATCTGATTTAATGTTTTGAAAACACAACAAGCATTTGTAAAGCAGTTGTTTTTAAATCTAGAATCTAAGCAACAACTGTATGTTTAAGAATCAAACATGATCCTTCTTAATCTCCACTAGTTTTTTTGACAAATAAAATAGTTCAAGCAGACTCACTCTTAAGGTCAAAAAGGTCATCATTATACTCAACAACCCACATCTTAAAATTGCGTTGAATCACACAGTCATGTCACCCCCTAGAGGGCACCTATGTTTTTTTCATTTCCAGGTGTGTACTTGAGGTTAGATTTCTTGATCCCTTGAGCGAAAGATCCTTGGAAATTATATGGTGAGTGTCTTGGGGATAGATTCTTCCCTCCCCTTGCACTACAAGTATTACAATGTCTGGTTACTGACTCAGCTAGATTCTACACTATGGTTCATAGATAGGGTTTCCGTTTGGAGCAGAAAATGATAAACTCCCTCAAGAGACCTCCCAATCTTTAGAACAAATATTTTTGGGATGGTTATCTTGCACACATTCGTCGAGTTGGAATTTCATCAACAAATCACTTTTGATTAGAGTGGGTTGGAATCCTTGGCTTTAGACATTCCCACTTAGGTCGTTCTCGTAGGGTGAGTACTTTTTCCCACTATGGTAGGCTTTTTAAAGGATTTAATAAAGCATGAATTTTATGAAATCAAAGGATGATTCTAGAATTTTCATCACCCAGTTAAGGGGAGAGCATAAGCCTATTCACCACACAAGCATAGTAAGCAATGTTTGATTTTAAAACCCAAAGAAACAATTTGCTATTCTAGGTTAAGATTTTGCTTCACAAAATTCATGATGTTAATTTTAATTGATATATAAAAATGTGTGATTTCTATCCTAGGATTAATAAATATTAAACCAAATGGCTACCCTAGGATTGATAAATTTTAAACCAAGTGACTATCCTAGGATTGGTTCATTTTAATCCAAATCGAAAAACCAATGAGTTTCTAATGTTCTTTTTAACCAACTTTGACAAAGCTTGTGTAGATAGTAAATTTTAAGCCCAAAGTAATGCTAGCTGGTCCTAAAGCATGAATGAAAATCAACATATGATGGGTTATTTTATCATGAGTGTTTGGAAACACTATTACAATGGATATCAAATGTTTTTTTCTTTTTTTTTCAAATCAAATGCTCCATATTCCACTTAAAACTTGTAATAAATTCTCAAAATGTTAGATGAGATCAATAAATAAGAATATATAAGGGTTAGATGAATGATTAAGCATAAAAACCCTAAAAATTAGACCAAGTTACAATGTGATTTGACTTTAAATTTAAAATTTAAAATTTTAACTCTATAAAAAGTGAGAAATACCTACACCATTTCATAGCTTATGAAAGTCTACCCCATTTCATAGCTTATGAAAGTCTACCCCATTTCAAAAATAAAAGCTTAAAAAAATACCCCTATATGACCAAGATATGACCATTTTAACATTGACTTTCAAAGCGCTAAAACAGACTATAGAAGTGCTATTTCGCAAAAACACTAAAATAGACCTCAGAAGTGCTAGAATAGAGTCTAAAAGTGTTACTTTGGATATAGAAGCGCTACAAAAGACCTCAGAAGCACTAAAACAAAGTCTGTAAGTGCTACTTTGGATACAAAATTGCTAAAACTAACCTCAAAAGCACTAAAACAGAGTCTGTAAGCACTACTTTGGATACAAAAGCACTAAAACAGACCTCAAAAGCACTATAGTTTTCATTGGAAGTGTCAAAAAATATCTTTATCGCGCTAAAATGAACATGCCAGAATCTTGTATGACACTTTTCCAAGAAAAATAATGAAAATATGGGGTTATGCCCCATGGTGGGCACCAAATTGTAAGTGTGAAATCGGTAACAAAGTAAATACACTTCTTAATATGACATTATATCAAGAGAATTAATCAAAGTTAATATAATTGAAGAAAAAAGACTCTTGACAGTGTCATATTGCTCTCTATCTCCAAAGATTTATGAAATCATTGTGGCTCTTTGATTTTGTAAACATAGGACTATCTCCAAAGAATTTTAACATGAACTATATAAATAAATATTTCTATTTATTGAATAGTAGAGGAATTTAGGATAATTAATCAAATAAATCATATTTAATTAATCGGATTCTCTAGACCAATTTTAGGTGTATACATCTATATTCTTCAAAAATATTATTCGAAGAAAAATATAGAACTCTTTTTTTATTGCTGCCAACCCCTATTTATAGCCAAAGGACACCACTAGAAACAAACCAAAAGAATAACTACCTGAAGCCTGAATCTAATAGTTTGCAATCCGATCCTTGATCTTTATTAGATCACAGTAATCTTCTCACAAAGTCTCAACTACCTCATTAATGGTTTTACAAATTTAGTGTTCAGATATACTGTTAGAATGGAATCAGATTTTAACATAGCCTAGAAAAATCTAATTGATTAGCTATGGAGATCGATGACGTCAACTCAAAGGCTCCACCCTAGAACCAAGACATTCATCCTGCTCCCAATGAACTCCGCCAAAAAATATTTTACGTAAAAGATACATACTACCTGGTGAAGTAGATGACGTGTCAAGAGAGCGATCAATTTTATATTTTATGAGAATGGTTTTGAAGAGAATCCTTCCCAAGCTGAAATGTGTCCTTGTTCAAGCCCAAAAGGAAAATGATATATAAATCCATCTAGCTACCGCATGGTGCATTGCATATCTTTGTGAGAGTAGTCTTCATGTTTTGGGCATGAATCTATCCCGAAGTAGAAAGGAAGCAAAGGTTGGAAGGAAAAATATTGAAAGGAAAAATTGATTCATAGTTATGGTGACTCATAGGGGGCCTTTGCTTGTAGAGGCATGAACCTAGATTTCTAATAATTCATGGAGTTTGATGAAAGTGACAAGTTGGGTCTCCCAATATACATCAGTGGGTCAGATGAGGGTGCATAAAATCTCATATGGTTGATCTAGATAAAGGACTTCTTTAAAAGAAACCCCTCCCCGTCTTGATGAAATAATTCTAATGTGGTAGTACAGTTGGGAAAGAGGAAGAATTTCCTTCTCAATCTCCTCAACAGTGGGTCATGGGCTTAAACCTTGGAATTCTATGGAGGTCTAGATCATGTGCTTGATTGATCCCATGATTTTATTGATTTTTAACACTCCCTTGTCTGTTGAAAAAAGGGTGGAAAAACTGTATTGGACCAAAATTTTGAAATCCTCCATGATCTTGCCGACCTTTGTATTCAAAACTGCCTAGAAACCTTTACTTTTTGTGATTATCTTATGGAAGGTGATAAATTCATTTTCTTTCCTCGCAACTACTCTTCAGTCAAGAATTATGGCATCCATCAAGGCTTCTTTAGTTTCCTTACATAACTTTGAGATCAAACTCCCTAATTCTTCGGGTGAACAGGGGAATGTGTGGAGAATTTGGTCGATCTTTTGGCCAGCATTAGCATTTAATTCTCGAGCATCCTATAGAAACTATAAGACTTCTTTCAAGGCTACACACGCCACTATGATCCTCTCCCAATGAGTAGATATTAGCCTATTTAGTATCAAGAGGACCCTGGATCCTTGTACAAAAGCCAATTCTTGCTAGAAGCGAGACTCTCTTGCTCTTATGCTTTCTTCCAATTGATTTTTTCCTAGAAGGAATTTGTAAGCTTAGGTCCTAGCTTCCCAATTTCCTCATCACAAGTGTGTAAAATAGACTCCATTCATTTATTTTCTTGTTTCACCATTTCTATCTCCACTTGGGCCTTCTAAAGATTGTGAAAGGCTTGAAATCAAATGCTATCCAATTCATTCTACATATCCTCCTTTTTTTAATCCATCTTTCATAGCTCTTTTTCTAGCCCATCAGATACAACATTCTCTTTGGCTATATCTCTACCCAAATTTTCCTCCTTTATCATGCTCTTTGTTGGTCTCATGTTCAACAACGATCTCACATTTCAATTTATCTATTTTGGAATGAAGTCAGTCCTTCTCACTATAGGCCTCTTAAAACAACCTAGTTTCTTCACCCTGTTGACCCTGTCGCTGCCTCAAGTAGGTCATTTCCACATATTTTAATTTGATCTCTACTTGTAGCTTGTTCACTGTGGCTTTTATCTTTATCTACTCTTCCTCACGCTTCTTCAAAAAAAAATTCCAGCTTCTCATAGTTTGTGTAGAGCACCTTCTGAGTTGTTTTAGCCAAAACCACTTTGTCATGTGGGAGAGTCTCACTCAAATTGAGGCCCATAACTCATATGTTGTAATCTTCTAATTGATTTTCTCCTTCTGTCTTGGATACTAGCAACCTCATTGTAGTGACCGGTAGGGAATTTTTATCTTCATGAAATAGGCTTCAATCTTCTAAGTAGCGAGTTTTGTCATGGCCTTTACCTATAGTTTTTGCTTCCTTTCATGTTAGACCTACTTTGTTGTGTCCATATGGCTTTGAAGACTCTGTGAGGTGTCAATACCTTGTGTGGAAATTGAAGAACCTAGAGGAAGAATGAAAAGGGTGATGGAATGAGAGGTTTCAATTGTCTGAGGTTACATAGAGGTGAAGGGAAGCGTAATCATAAAAAAAGGTGAGATGCCAAATGTGGAATGAGAAGGAGGGATATCCATCAGAGTAAGAGGGGAAGCAAGGTGGAAAAAGAGGAATTTTATTGGTAGAAAATGGGTTTGGTGAAACTGGTAGCATGGATGCATCGGTGTTTTTAATGGTTTCCCTTGATAGGGAAATTAAAGAATCAATCACAGCCAAGGCATATGATGCTCATTCGATGTTTGGGGTTTCCACATGGGGTTCCTTGTTGAATATGGCTAGGGGTGTGTTCAGAAAGACGATATTGGAACTTGCAGATGAAGGATTATTTTCACCAGATGAAGGGGGAGGAGTAACTAAATATATAGAAGAAGAAAGAAAGAGGGCACAAAACTTAATTGGGTTTTTGAAGTCGACTATCTTGGTAGGGTAGACTCCACCTCTTCTTATCCTTTTCTCAATATGACTAGTTCACCAATCCTTGGACTCATATTTTCTTCATAGGGTCAAACTGGTGGATTTATATTCCTCTGTAGTCAATCCTTTTGACATTTGTGCTCCAATGGCTATGGAAGACATCTTTTGGGACCTTTGGGTCCTTTTTCTCTTTGGTAGGGGACTAATGGAAGCTATGATCTGTGATCCCTTCTAATTCAATCCCTTGACTTTCCCTTTTCCTATGTCAGGCTCTTGAGGCTGAGAGGTGTAGAAGGGCTCTTCCTCTAATCTAATCTTCCAATCAGATTCATGATTATTGTCATCGGTTCTAGCCTCTATCATAAATTTGGTCAAACTTTGCATCGTATGGTTGAGCATATCCATACATGGCACTAAGGTTCTTGATTTCCCATCAAAACCTCTATAAATTTTCCGTATTCTTTTTTGACCATCCCACATTCTTTAACAATGTGTTGAGGAACTAGGCCATCAAGATGCATTTTTGAAAGTCCACCACTCAAACATAGAAATCGAGCCATGTTGGATAGTCAAATGGTATAAGTTCTAGGTTGATGTAGACCTCCAATCTCTCCTCGGTTAGGTTCATTCTTGACTCAAAGTACTCTCACCTTTCATGTTTTTTATAGTTGGGAGATGATTTACTAGATTATAACTCCATGCATCGTAGATGAGGACTAGGCCTAAGCGAGCCAATTTTCTAGTCAGTACCTCTTGCTCTTCCTTTTTCACAAGCGTTACCTGACTATTCACAATGGTAAGGGGAATTGGGTAAATTAATTTTTTGTCTATCTTTACCATAGGCTTTGTTGGCAATAGTTACCTAACGACATGCCTCCAAAGTGAAGTTCCTATTTGTTACAAATTCAGGGAGCCTAATAGGATCCTCAATAAAACCATGGAATTTTATGAAGGAAAAGTCAACTCATAGAAAATGATCCATAGGGGTTTGGTGGCTTTTCATCTTGTTACTTATAAACATGACCCTTCCCTTTTTCAACTATCTTGTCTTATTTTCCCTACTCTTTTTATTTAAATTTTTGTTCAGGCAATGTTTTGTTGTGCATCTCAAACTTAGGCATGGTTTTCATTAGTTTCTCTAACCACCCACTTTACCCCTATATTTTTATTTCTTTGGCTAGGTGGTGTTTTATGACATTACCTTAACCTACCATTTCCTTAAAAAGGGGCTATATGTATGTGAATAACTTGCATGATGAATTTGATATATTAGAGCTTTCCTAGTAGCTTACCCCGCAAGTTATATTTGTTGACGGTATTCTTTTAATTGTTTCGAACACAAGCAATTTTTTTTAGGTTGCACAAACTACCTATTTTGCTTCCCATAAGCTTTTTAATAATAAATGGAATAATAGTGAGTTTGATTCATAAAACTAGTGCATTATGGAGAGAAAGAAACCACCATTTTTAGATATGATATGAACAAGAGTAAACAAAGCCATGCATACAATAGTACAAAGGTACTAAAATGATATTTTACTATATATATGTGTGTATGTATTTATATTACTTCGACACTAAAAAATTATTTGACTCGACTACAAATATGGTATTAATAACAAAATCCAAAAGGAAACATTCTTGTTCAGACACATAGGGAAAACATGAGGACTCAGATGGCCTCAATCATAACTTGGAGGTGTTCAACCTAAGCAGGGGACAACAAGCTATCATGTGATTGTAGGAATTGGGCAAAGATCCCCATATCATTCCTCTCAACTCCCACATGAAGAAGAGCAACCACTTCCTCCACAATCTCATTCTGAAGATTCAATGCTATACAAATTCCATCACCTACCAGTCCACTCTAAGGATAGTAACTAAGCCCAACAATAGCTACATTGACACGATGATGAAATTCAGGCCTCACTAGATGCTCCAACACTCTTACACCCTAGTTAAAATGGCCAGAGGTCCTGATGACCATGTAAACAAAATTCTCTAGCATAATGGTATTATGTACATGTGCGTGGCTCAAAAATACTTCATGTAGGATACTACAAACCACCTCTTCTTCCACCTTGCTCTATAGACCCTAAAGAACACATCCTAGCTATGACTATAATAAGTGGAGTTTTGGGAGCTCAAGAAGAAGATGTTTTTGTGAGAATCTTTAGCTATAGTCTAATTGAGAAGGCAAGAGATTGGTACAGGGGACTTGAAAATGGAAGCATTATAGTATGGAATATTCTTAAAACAAATTTTCTCCAATGTTATAAAATTCCATTCAATATCAAGGCCATCCTACGACTTTTTTTTAGATCATGAAGGATAAGGATGAAACAATGAGGGATTTTGTATATTGTTTCAATCAGTTTCTTCAACATTCTTGTTACAAAAAATCCTAGTGAGGAGATGTAGTTTCACATATTTATTTCTACTTTGGATCCTGATATTTAATTGATCCTTAAAAGAGATAAAATTCAAGGAATTTAAAGAGCTCAATTAGAACCAATAAGTGTTGAGGATGATTTTATAACTATGGTAAAGTAGAAACTAGGTGATATTGTGAAGCCTAAATTTATTGCAAGCTATCCCTTGAAATCCTAATTAAATGTCATGAAGAGGTAAAATCTCCTCACTTGACTACTGACAAGATTAATGTGATGATTTTTGATAACATGCAGCATTTTAATGAAGAAGGAGACGAACATTATAATGATCATGCATTTAGTTTATATACCTTTTTTGAGGTTGAAAGTGATGTTATTTCATCTACTGATGATGAAGATGATATGTCGTAGAAGAAAATATCAGTCATCTATCAGTTTCACTTACAGAATAAGTATTTAACTTCTGAGGCTGATATAACGGATTTGGTGTCAAATTCCCTTTTCATCCCTAAATACAAAGTTTTATCCTTCGAAGAGGTAGCAGATGAGACTGCATGATTTCATCTAGAGTAAAATGAAGGTCTCACATATGGTAGTGCCTAGGAAAAATGAAATGGTCAATTAATCCTAACCCTCTTTTCATTTTTGATGAATTTGAAGTATATGATAATCCTCTCTTTACAAATTTAATCATTTATCAATCTATGTTTGAGGTTGAATGTTGTGTATCAATGGTTGAAAATGGTCACAATCAAGGAAAATTTGGGGGAGCTGCTAGTCCTTTATTGAAGGAAGGTCAGAATTTCCAGATTGATGCACAGTGAAAGGTCATAAGTGAATTGATTTATGCTTTGTCTTAGTCTATAAAGGTAATCATTTCTCATGAAAATAACTTGATAGAGGAAAGGTGTGATGAAGTTATAAAAAAATATTGTTCCCAATGATAATTTTTCAAAAGAAGGAATGTTCGAGAGATATAATGTCAGGGAGGAATTTAGAACTTAAAATTTGTATCAGAATTAGATATACCTGTATTAATGAGCCTTGACTATAGAAAGTGGTTAATAAAGGATGGTCTAGTGCTAACAGGATGGCAATAGGATGAAATTTTGGATAAGAAATAGCTTTTTCAGAGGATTGTTTGGTAGAAGTTATGGATTTCTTTGCATTTACGTCAAAGTATTATTATTATTTGACTTGCTTCAAAGGAATTATGCCAAGGTGGTCCTTTCCAAGAATGCGTCATTCTTCTCTTAGCCAATTTGTGGGTTTGTCTGAGTTTTCATTTCATTTTCCCTCCGGTAGGTTTTTCTTGCCTTGTAAATAGCTAGTTTTGGTTTGATGATTTTTGGTTTTTTGTTTGGTTTTTGTATCCTTCTCACTTTGACTCCATTCCCAATGGAAATGGCTAATCATACATGTTGGGTTCTCTACATCCTCTATAGTCCTTTTCCCCAATCAGAGCCATTGTTACTCATAAACACGACCCTTCCCTTTTTCAACTATCTTGCCTTATGTGCCTAAGCAGTAGTTTTATTTAAATTCATGTTCATGTGGTATTTTTTTCTACATATTGAACTTAGGAGGGGTTTCCATTAGTTTCTCTAACCATCCTCTTTACCACTTGTATTATTATTTCTTTGGCTAGGTGGTGTTTTATGACTTTACCTCAACCCACCATTAACTTAAAAAGGGGCTATATGTATGTGAATAACCCATGTGATGAGTTGTCATATGTCAGAAGTTACCTAATAGCTTACCCCACAAGTTATATTTTTGGGTCGTATTCTTTTAATTGTTTGGAACCCAAGCACTGTTTTTTTAGGTTACATGAACTACCCATTTTTTTGCCTCGAAAATTTTTAGTAATTAATGGAATGTTAGTGAGTTTGATTCATAAAACTAATGCATCATGCAGAGAAAGAAACCAATAGTTTCAAATATGATATGAACAAGAGTAGAGAAATCCATGCTTAAAGAGTACAAAGATACTAAAATGATATTTAATTATATACATGTGTGTATGTATTTACATTATATCAACACTAAACATTTTTTTTGACTCGACTAAAAAGCTGGTATCGATAACAAAAGACAAAAGGACACATTCTTGTTCAGACATAGGGAAAACATTAGGAATCAGATTCCCTCAATCACAATCTAGAGACTTTCAACCTGAGCAGAGGACAAAAAGTTATCATGTGATTGTAGGAATTGGGCAAAGAGCCCCATATCATTCTTCATTATTCTCGCACGAAGAAGAGAAACCACTTCCTCAACTATCTCATTCTGAAGATCAGGTGCTATAAAAATGGTGTCACCTACTAGTCCACTTTGAGAATAGTCACTAAGCCTAAGGATAGCCACATTCACATGATGATGAAATTCAAACCTCACCAGATGCTCCAATGCTCTTACACCCTAATCATGGTGGGCAGAGGTCTTGATGACCATGTACATGAAATGATCTAACATAGTGGTATTATGTACATGTTCATGGCTTAGAAATGATTCACTCGGGATGTTGCGAAGCACCTATTCTTCCACCTCATTCTGTATCACAAAGACTTCCTTTAGTTGATCTGATAGATTCCTTAACAATAGACTACATTCAATCTCTTCCAGAACAATGAAATCATTTGTAGAATCACCATCACTTTGAGTGCTCACCATGCTGGATGCTTCTAAATGATGAAGAGTGCTGATTTTGGTTGAATTTATAGAAGGATGGTTGGAAATTGATGATTTTCTCTTAGATTTGATGGGATGATAACTTGGTTTGAATTAATGGCTCATTTCAAAACATTTAATTGCATCCTTAGTTGGTAGTATACACGTGCTATCATGTGGTTTTGTCTTAAATCTCCATTAATTATTTGATCATGTGAAAGGTAATTCAACAATCGTTGGTGAAAATAAGATTGGTTTTCTTGTTCAATGCTCTTTCATTTTCCAAATTAATTATTTTGACTAATCTTTAGTTGTTTCCAAGAAAATGGCAGAGAAACAAGAAGACCACCAAATTTAGTAGGATCAGTTTTGGCAATAGTTTAAGCAATGGTTTGGTTGTATAGATGGGATTAATCTAAAGGATAGAGTGATCTCAAGATGTACACTTTGTGGTGTTTTTGAGGGTGATTTGGTAACTTATTTCATGTTGTAATAATTAATAATATTTAAGCTGTGAATTTAAAGAGATTCTTAGTAAGTTGATCTTTGTGTTACATGTGTGATTGAGTTATGTATTCTTTGTGAGATAATCTTTATGGTTTCCATTTATTACAGTATAATCTTATTTACTTTAATGAGATATTCATAGATATTTTCAACGTGTATGTTTATTGTTTATGGCTATTGTTTACACATTCACATTAGTTTTTGGAAAAAAAAGGATAGACAACTAAGGGGGGGTGAATTAGTTCTCATAGAATTTAAAACTTATTTAACCTTATTAACCATTAATCTTAGATCTGATAAATAATAGTGAAATCATGAAACAACAACACGTCAAAAACACACATAACACCAAGATTTTTCCATAGAAACCCTATTAGGGGAAAAACCATGGTGGATGTTAATCCACAAGTTATACCCTTTTAAAAGTACAAGGAAAATGAATAAGGAATGCACATGCATTTAGACACACTGTCTTACATAAAAATTTCAGATTAAATGCATCTGAAGAGGTTGAACTGAAAAATTAGCTTCTTCAAAAGCCCGGTGAAAATTTTGGTTAGGCACAAAAACACTTCTTCACACTCTGCTCTACAATCGAATGATGTGATCTATATTCGCACACAACACTTGTACACTTTGCATTACACACTTCATGCACAATTCAAAATGAAGAAACAATTTCTCTTATATATCTGATTCATGGAATTACATCACAAAATTTGTCAACCAAAAATAAAAGAATAAATGAATACAATTTGTCAGCTCAATTCATGAACCAATCTCAATGCACACCAACTGAAGTTAGTCATAAAATAGTGAATACCTAAAACAACATCCTCAAATGTGCCAAACATTCAAAAATTAATCCATGAGGATCCACAACACGCTACAACCACCATGTTGGCCAAGAACATGAAAACCCGAACACACAAAGGAAAAGTATTGAATCACAAGCACATCGATCAACGCGAATGTGCAAAAAAGATAGAGAATGATCTAGAAACATCAAAAAACATCACAAGAAGATACACAACAACTCAAATTACCAAAATTACATTATGTTCTTCCAAAGACACCAGCTACAGTAACAGAATAATTGTAGGAACATAGAAACTCAAAACTTGCTCCAATCTTGATGTGCTCCTCTAAAACTTCTAGAGTACAAATTAGACAGGATTAGAAACAAACCCTTTAATCTACAACTTCTGGATACCATCATACTAAAATTTCCACCACACTAAATGTCACATCTTCATAGGTAGCTTCCAACATATTTATTATAATTTTCTCAATATCCTCGACATATACAACCTTCAAGACATCAATTCTAATAGATTTGACATCCATGACAACCACATATCAGCAACACAACCACAACATCCAAAAATATCCCCCTTTGGCATTGATGACAACACATAATGTGAAAAATACCATCAACACAACTAACTCTTCTCCAATAGTCTCCTCTTTACACATTGATCTTCTCATAGTTTTCTTCTCCCCCTTACTTTTGGCTCTTCCATAGTTTTTCACATTACTCTTCTACCTCTTATTTCTTAGAAATTTTTTCACATTACTATTCTCCCCCTTTGATATCAATGACAAAGGCACACAAGCTCTAAACCAAATATCTGAATCATCTGAATACTCCCCCTGAGTAGCGGCCACCACAACATCAATCTGGATCAAGATATGACTATAAATGTATAGACTGATGCAAATACTTGAATCTTAGTTCTGATTAGGAGGGGAAATCACCCCTAACTTCACTCTAAGATACTCTAAAGTATCCTTAGGCAATGGCTTAGTAAAGATATCTATAATATTTTCCTTAGTAGGCACATACTCCAGCCTGACTTCTTTTTCACTCACTTTCTCTCTCAAAAAGTGATATTTGATAGATATATATTTTGTCTTTGAATGCAGCACCAAATTCTTAGAAATGTTTATGGCACTTGAATTATCACAAAATATAGCAATAGGCTCATCATACTCAATTCTAATGTCTCTCAGAATTTGCTTCATCCATATTACTTGAGTATAATTGTTTGCATCAACAATATATTCTTCCTCAACAGTAGATAAGGAAATGGAATTATGTTTTTTACTTAATCAAGACACCAACTTCTTCCCCAAGAAGAAGGAACCACCACTAGTACTTTTCCTATCATCCACATATCTTGCCCAATCTACATCAGTAAAGACACTCAAGGTAAGATCATTATTTTAGGATACCAAAGACCAAAATCAATTGTCCCTTTCAAGTATCTAAAAAATTCACTTTACAATAGTCACATGGGATTCCTTTGGATCAGCTTGATATCTAGCAACCATACATACAACATTCATGATGTCAAGTCATGTTTGAGTCAAATAAATTAGTCCACCAATAATTGACATGTATCTTGTTTGATTTTCCTTAGGAGAATCATAATTTTGTGTTAATTTGCATCTGGATACCATGGGTGTACCAACTAGCTTTGAGTCTTCCATGCCAAACTTTTTTAGTAACTCTCTTACATATTTAGACTAAGATACAAAGATTCCATTGTATAATTGAGTAATTTTTAATCCCAAAAATAATTTCAGCTCTCCAATCATTGAAATCTCAAACTCACTTCTCATTTCATCATAAAACTTCATACATAAGTCATCATCACCTTCAAAAATGATTTCATCAAAAAAGACTTCAATAATCAACTCTTTATCCTAATCCATCTTAAAATATAGATTACTGTTAGCAATACCTTAATTGAATCCAAGCTTCAACAAGTATTTATCCATTCTAGCATACAAATCTCTGGGGGATTGCTTGAGTCCATACAATGATTTGTTCAATCAACAAACCATATCTCCCTTATCAGTTAGTTGAAATCCACCTGGTAACTCAACATATGCTTCTTCTTCTAGATCGCCATTTATAAATGCTTACTTTACATCCATTTGATAGACTTTATAGTTCTTAAAAGAAACATAAGAAAGAGATAATCTTCAACTTCAATTCTAGCAATGTGGGCAAAGGTTTCTTCAAAATCAATACCTTCCATCTGTGAGTACCCTTTACATACCAATCTTTATTTATTCTTGACCACTTCACCTTGTTCATTCATTTTATTATGAAAGACCCATTTGGTTCCAATCAATTTTTTATCCTGAGGTCTGGGAATAAGAATCCATGTATCATTTTTCTCTATCTACATCAGTTCTTCCTTCATTTCTTCCATCTAATATTAATCTTTACATGCTTCATTGAGATTGTTAGGCTCAGTCTTGGAAATTTGATAATAGTCTTCTACAATTCTTCTTCTAGTCTGCACACCTTTTTTCTTATCTCCCATAATCTAATCTTTCGAATTATTTATCTTTACATACCTTGGAACTTTGAGATTCTCTCGAACTTCTGGTTCTTCTGTTCTTTCTTCTGCACTTCCACTAGCTTCTCCTTCTAGACTCTCTTGATTCACTAGAATAATTTGAACTTCATTATGTGTCTGAGCATTCTTTCCATTATTAGTACTCTCATGTTGGTCACTAAATCATATCAACAATATCTAGATGATCTAGCAGTGTCTTCATAAACTCTGACATTTTCACTTTCAACCATTTTCCTCAATCTTCTATTATAGCACTAGTAGGTCTTGCTCTCAGTAGAGTAACCTAGAAATATTCCTTCATCACTCTTAGCATCAAAATTTCCTATATCTTCATCTCTCCTAATATAACATCTACTTCCAAAGTTTTTTAAATATGTAATAGTAGGCTTATAACCAAACCACAACTCAAAATGAGTCTTAATAGAAATACAATTGACATTTACCCAGTTATTAGTATATATAATAGTTCTTATAGCATCTCTCCAATAGATATGAGGAAAATTTCCTTCCAACATCATAGTTCTAGTAGCATCTAGAATTGTCATGTTCTTTCTCTCAACAACTCTGTTCTATTGAGAATTTTGAGGAGCAGATAACTATCTTTTGATTCCATGCTCTTCACAAAAATAATTGAATTCGCAGGAAGAAAACTCACCACCTATATCTGACCTTAAGCATTTAATCTTCAAACTTGTCTCATTCTTCACCATAGCTTTGAAACTTTTGAAATTTTCTAATGCTTCATGTTTTTCTCTCAAGAAAGAAACCCATATCATCCTAGAGTAATCATCAATAAGCAACATAAAGTACATTTCTCCTTGTAGACTTTTGATTCTGGAGGGACCACTTAGATCAGTATGCACCAGCTCTAGTACTCCATTAGAATGATGTTGTTTTCTCTAAAAAGAAACTCTAGTCTGCTTTCCCATATGACATTCCTTTCATATGGTGTTATTAGGATTCACTAGCTTAGGAAGATCTCTAATTGTTTGAGTGGAGCTTACTTTGATAATGTTATCAAAATTCACATGACATAGCCTCCTATGCTTCAATCCTTCTACATAAAGGACACGATAATTATTATATTTACCACTAAGAGAAATAGTTCCTCTGCCACAAATCAAACCATCATCCACTATCAATCACCCACTCATCCTTTTCTTTAATTTTTGCTACAAGAGATTTCTCAATATTCTTATCACTAGTAGATTCAATGGAAACTAGACCATTTTCCTTGATAGCAATAAATATCCATCCATCTTCATTTCACTTTTCTTTATCATATTCATCATCAGTAACACCTTTAGCATAATAAAATTTATTTTGAAATCTAGGCTTGTTAGGTTTGGACCTAAAAATTCTTTCAAGACACCTTGATGCAAAATAAACTATCTTATTGGAAGATAAATATTTAATAGGAAACTTTCCTTTATACTTACCTTGTCCTTTGGCTTCTCTTTTCACAATCAATGCTTCTAGCTCTTCTAACTTTATTTCTTCATCTTCAATCTCTTTCATCTCATCTTCATACTTGAATGTCTTTCTAGAACTTTCTCCTAGATTATATCTATGTTGGTTTCTTCCGGATACAGTAGCTTTAAATGCAGATTTTGTCTTAGTGATAGATTCACAAAATTCATTTAGTTCAAAGGCAGCAAGCTTAACAATCAACATATTTCTTGTCATGTTTGTTACTATCTTGAGTTCTTCAATAGCATGAGCTTTTGTTTTGTAAGAAGTAGGCAATGATTTGAGCACTTTATCTACAACCTCTTCTTCATCCAAGATTCCACCAACACATCTAATACCCATCACTAGTTCATTTAATTTTTGCATGAAAGAAATAATTTTTTCATCTTCTCTCATTTTCAAGTTTTCCCACTTGCCTTTTAGAATTTTTAGCTTAGCAACTTTCACTTGTGAATCTCCTTCATACAATTTTTCCAACTTCTTCCAAATCTCATATGTTGTTTTCAGACCCATCACATTTGTCATCTTTGAATCTATTAGAGCACTCAACAATGCTTCTATAGCCCTAATATTTGTTTCATCTTATTTGATCTCATCAAGAGTAGAGGGACCATTCTGAGGAATAACAAATATATTCTTTGTAATCTTCCAGAAAGGTTCACCAATGCACTCCAAATGACACTCCATTCTAGCCTTCCATAGAGAGTATTTTTTTCCATCGAATCTAGAACTATCCTTCTTGTATGATGCCATCTTGGATCACCTCAAGCTATTAAACTTCTTTAGATGAACCAACTCTGATAGAAATTGTTGTAAAAACAAGGATAGACAACTTAGACGGGGTGAATGAATCAGTTGTCATAGAATTTAAAACTTATTTAACCTTATTAACCTTTAATCTTAGATCTGGTAAATAACAGTGAAAGCATGAATCGACAATACATAAGAAACATACATAACACCAAGATTTTTGCATGGAAACCCTGTTACGGAAAAAACCATGGTGGAGGTTAATCCATAAGTTATACCATTTTAAAAATATAAGGAAAATGAATAAGGAATGCACATGCATTCAGGCACACTACCTATAGCTCACTACTCAAAGAAGACACACTGTCTTACATAAAATTTTTAGATTAAATCCATCTAAAGAGGTTGAACTAAGAGATTAGCTTTTTCAAAAGCTTGATGAAATTTCTAGTTAGGCACAAAAAAACTTCTTCACACTTCGCTCAAACTTCTTCACACTCTGCTCTGCAATTGAATGATATGATCTCTTTTGACACACAACACTTGTACACTTTTCATTACACACTTCAAAACAAAGAAACAATCACTCTTATATATCCACTTCATGGAATTATATCACCACCTTTTTTGGCCAAAAATAAAATAATAAATGAACACAAATTGTCAACCCAATTCATGAAAAAATATTAATGCGGACCAACCAAAGTCGGTCACAAAATAGTGAAGACCTAAATGAAAATTCTCAAGCGTGACAAAAATTCAAAAAATATTCCACAAGCATCCACAAAATTCTACAACCACCATGTCGGCCAAGAACATGAAATCCCGAACACACAAAGGAATAATCTTCAATCACGAGCACACCAATCAATAGGGATGTGCAACAAGGATAAATCATGATCTAGAAAAATCAACAAACATCACAAGAGCATACAAAACAACTCAAATTACCAGAATTACATTCTCTTCTTCTAGAAACACTAGCTATAGTAATAGAATAATTGTAGGAACACAAAAATTCATAGCTTGCTCCAATCTTGATGTGCACCTCTGAATCTTCTGGGGTATAAAATAGATAGGCTCATAAACAAACCCATTAATCCACAACTTTTGAATAGAATCATATTGAACTTTCCACCACACTGAACTTCATAGCTTGACAAGTAGCTTCGAACATATTTATTATAATTTTCTCAATATCCTCGACATATACAACCTTTAGAACATCAATGATAATAGTGTTGACATCAATGGAAACCACATATCAGCAACACAACCACAACATCCAAAATTAGTTTCATATGTTTGAACTAGTGTATGTTTCCTTTCCTACTGTATAGTTAAAAGAATACATGCATTTATTCAGTTTAGTTAGATTCATTGCATATCATTTGAGGGAGTTGTAACTCCAAAATTTAGAGAAAATAAACAAATATAATTGTTGTCTTTTTTAAGCTATTAGCAGATTGATACTAGTGCTAAGCAGGGCTAAGATTAATTTATTTTGAGCATATTTATCATGAGTCAATTCATTTATTAACACATCCATTGTAAGGCTTCAAGGGAAAACTGACCTAGAGGATGAAGAGACAAATCTAAGAGTATTGTTGTAGGAAATAGTCCACAAATGAGTAATAATCCCATGCCTTGGAAAGCACATGGGTCTAGACCAAAAATAGCTAGTATAACCCCTTTAAATCAAACTTAAAAAATGACAAAGACACTTTGAAAAATTTAGGGTTCTAATGTAAAATCAGATGTGCTAGGAAATAGGAGTACCCAAATTGAAAAGTAGTGCCATAATTTCTTAATTGATCCAACATTTTTTTAACCACTACATCAGCAAAATAAAAAAAAATCTAGCTCTTCTCCCTCCTAAGCATGAAAGCCAAGCCCATCTAGAATGAGTAAACCTTTTCATTATCTTCAAAGTCATAGATATAAGCTAACATTGCAAAAATGGAATGTATGTCTACTTTGAAATTTTTGTGTACTAGAGGGAAGATGAGTTAATTTCCTTCAAGCTTCTCATTTTTTTCATCCGTATAAAATTAACTTGTTTTATTTTGGTCCTCTAGAAGTCCTTCATTGTTCTATGTTTGAATATTTGGCACCCTAGTTTCTGGGGATGCTCAACATATCTTGGATGGCTATTGAGTTGATTTCAACCCTCAACTTGTTTCTAGTGATAATCCATGTTTCTTTTTCTATCCTCTTCACACATCCATCCAAAAGTTCTAGACATGGGTGTGTGACAAGTAATATGAATTATGAAAAACCACAATACCAGAGACATGTCACAAAGCCTTCAGTTTCCCCATGGGTGATCATTCTCTATATTTCTCTCTCCCTAAGGGATTTAGGTTTTACATGAAAGTTTGGGTCAAAAATATTGTCTACAAAATATTTAACTATCTCCTACTTAATGGGTTTTTCTACTTGTATGGTTTTAGTGTGTGCAAAAATTCACTCCTCTAGTTCTAGGGCATTAGAAAATGAATCCTTCCTAAAGATGTTGGTGTAGCCTGGTTTGGTGGATGTGACTCCACCATGTCAACAAGAAGATGATGTTTCTACCATTGTTTCATTGAAGGATTTGTAGAAAGCTTCTTCAGAGAAGCAACTACTTGATATCTTGCAAAAAAAATATGTTTGGGTGCATTAATTTTCTTGCACATACATGCAATAAAGTGTTTCCATTACCACTAGCTCACTAAGTGTTTCCAACAAGATGATACGTGTGGAATGGGATCCATAATCCTCGGGAATTTCAACTCTCCCAAAATAATGTAATTAGTATATTCCCTCCATCACCCCTCTTACAAACAAGCCTCATGCAATGGGAAGTGTGCCTTTAGCAATGGAAAATGTGCTTTCAGTGATGAAAATTACTTTGAAAAGACATTCATATTTAATTTGTCAAAGTTTAGTGCTTTAAGGAAGGTCTTCTCGCATAAGTAAGCAACCTAGCATTGGTGATAACAATAGACACATGGTAGCAATTGGTACACAAGAGCATTTAATTCCCAACACCTGCATTAATTTCTCAAGGCTCATTTTTAGATATTTTGTATGATTCATCCCTCACCTCCTGTTGCCTTAATATTTTTTCATTAACATTTGATGGGATAAGGATTTTCCATTTGTCAACCTTGCCAACACATTTTATTCTATATAAATAGCAACATCAACTTAGAAAAAACTCACTAAATTGGCTTTTGGGTTATTAAACTTCTCCTGTCATATTTTCTATTTCTCTAGCCTTTAGCTTGCTTATTGTTGTCATGACTTGCCTACGTACCCCAATTTATCTCTTGAGATAAAATCTACAAAATTCCTTCATGGGAAAAGTCGGTAGTGATAGAATCAAACATCTAGTGGGGAGTAATGACCACCTCATTGTCATGGCATTCAAATGGTTTCTTGGAAAAGATTACATCAAGGATGAGAATCAACCACGATGTAACTCTAATATTATCTCCCAGTTCATCACCTCTTTGATGGATTTTGGCATCTCCAAGCCCTGTATTATCGAATTGTGCCAAGCTATGTTCGATTTTTCATACTTGGATGGGCTCGGTGAGATTGTGGAAGTGGTTATCCCTAGTGGTGGCATACTAAATGCCATGGATATTTATAGGCACATTGACTTCAAGGAAGAGGTGACCTAGCTTCCCTTTCTCATTGAATTATGCACCATGGACTTTGAAAGGCATCACTCATTGTCTTGACACATGACCTTCTTCTTGCTAATGAAGTACAAAGTGAAGCACATTCCTAGGCTCAATTGGAAAAACAATTTTGATTTCCTAGTGTATAGGCACATAAACAAGGATTGAGGTATGTGTTGTGTTGTGGTGTGTTGCTAATAACCCCTAATACTAACCTACTTGAAGAAAACACAAAGAAGCAACAATTTTTACTACTCGGTGAATGAAGAATTTAGTTTTTACTACTTATTTTGTGTAGCCTCCCTTTTTTCTTTTTGGAATGTATCTCTTTTTGAGTTTACACGAGAAGGCTACAAACTTCTCTTAGAGCCTTAGGCTTGATATGTGTATTATAGTGTAAATATTTTTAATGAATACAAATATAATACTTTTCTACTATTTTTGTGTCTATTCTCATGGATTATTCATAAAAATATATCATATTTTACAAAAAAAATTACATATGGTACATAACTATGAAAATTTTAAAAAAGTACGTGCTTTAATGGGATGATTTTAGATGAATACTATTTATCGGTATATCCAAAATATTTCCATCCATATCTTCTATCTCATATGAATTCCCTTCCTTGCATGCATGAATTCGGAAGGGACCTTTCCATAGTGAGTCAAATTTTGCATGTTTCCCTAGTTTTTAAGTGTGTTTGTCATACTTTAACACAAGATTTCCTTCCCAAAAATTTGGGTTGGAGGCCCTTTCATCAAACAATCATTTGACTATCTGCTGGAACTCAATAATGACATTATACATATTTTCTCTTTTCTCTTCAAGGTTCAAAATTTCCACCAATCTTACTTCTATTCTGTTGCTTTCTTCAATTTCTAAAGCTTTCAATAGTTGCAATACCAAAATTTCTATGGAAATGGGCACAACCACTTCCTTTCCATACACCAAAACTTAAGGAGAGGTCTTCAATATTTTCTTAGGAGTAATCCTATCAGCCCATAAAGCAACTTGCAATTTTTTGTGGCATTCATTTTAGTTTTCACACCCGATGTGCTTAATTAACCTAATTAGGTTCTTGTTGGTTGACTTTGCTAACCTGTTACCTTGCGGGTAATAATTGGAGAAAGTCTTGAGGTAGACCCCATCCTTGAGAGTGAATTTTGACATTCTAGAGGCTAAAAAATCTTGTGTGTTATTGGATATGATGGTTTTAGGTGAATAAAACCTTACAACTAGCTCCTCGAGAAAATTAATGATTTTTATTTCTATAGCATTCTTCAGAGAAACAACCTCTATCCATCTTGTGAAATAATCAATTTCCATAAGTATCCACTTATGGCCTATGCTGGAGATGGGATTAATCATCTTGAAAAAATCCAAACCCCATTTTGAAAAGGGTTCCTTAGTCACGACCAGGCTCAATGGGATGGTGGAGTTCTTGCGCTTGCTAATGAAATATTAGCACTGAGTACACTTTTGCACTAGGTGGTGTGCTTCAGAGAACATGGAAGGCCATTAATATACTTCTCAGATTATACTCAAAGTAGTAGTCTTGGTGGACAAGTGTCCACCCTTAGAACTGATATGGAATTCATCTAAAACTATTTCTAGGTGTTGCTTATCTAAATAATAGAATATGACACCATCGTAATTTATTTTAAATAAAATCCCCTCTACTAGTACATACTTGGTGCCTTGCAGTCAGTAATAGCATCTTTTGTGAGGTGGGATGTTGGTCGAGTATCGCTCAGTCTACATAAATCATGTTTGATCTACCACCCATGAATTTTCAGACTCAAATTGATTTGTATGGACCTAGTTGGTCTCTTCTTCCACCTAGGAGCTTAATTCATGTGCAAGGTATTCTTAAAGACCTCTTCCTCCAACTATTTTTTTTGATCAGATGTCTATGTCATATTCCAATATCTTAGTGATCTAGTTGGCTCTCTTTTCAATTATCTCACATGTTGTGATGTATTCTCAAATACTGGAATGGGCAACAAGAGTGGTGATTATGTTGACTGATACTAGGTTTCAAAATTTCTTGAGGATTTTAACAACGGAAAAGGCCTATTTCTCAACAAAATTGTACCTAGATTCATATCCTTTGAGATTCCTAGAGTGGAATGTGATTGGATGCTCTTTTTTTCCCTCTTCATCCTTCTGAGTGAGCACCGAAGCTATGCTATGTTGTCAAATATAGACATAGAGAAAGAAATCCTTAGAGAAGTATAGGTTAGCTAACACTAGGGCTACAAAGATTGCTGCCTTTATTTTCTTGAAAGAAATATTTCCTTTGGGAGTCTACTTAAACACTAAAATTTTCTTTAACATCAGTGATAGGTCTTGCAATGCCCACAAAGTCTGAGATGAATTGGTTGATGAAGTTGATATTTCCCAAAAAATATTGTAGCCCCTTCTCATTGATTGGAAGTTGTAGCTCTATTATAGCCTTCACCATTTTAAGGTCTATGGATATTCCTTCTTTTGATACCAAAAAACCTAGTAGATTTCTATGTGGCACTCCAAAGATGCACTTTTTGGGATTTAAAGAAAACTTGAACTATCGGGACTTTTGAAAGACTTTTTCCAAATGATCAAAATGATCATCCTTTGATTTTTAAAAAATAGTCAATTCATCTAGATATATCAGGATGATATGATTATTCAATCCTTTGAAGGTGATATCTATTGTCTACTGAAAGGTGGCACCAAAACTTGAAATTCTGAAGGGCATTTCTGAGTATAAAAAATTTCCCCACTTAGTTGTGAACATTCTTTTGTGCTAGCCTTCTTCCTTCACATATACCTAGCTATACCTCGAAAAACCACTAAGTAGTGAGAATATTTCTGATTCGGCCATGATCTACTTGATCTTGTCCATCAAGAGCAAGTGGTATTGATATTTTAAAGAAGCCTTGATCAAGTCCCTAAAATCCACATACAGCCAAATATCACCATTCTTCTTCCACACTAGTACAAGGTCAGATACCCAGGTGGAATATTTGATTAGGTATATGATTCTTGATTTGATTAATTTGATAAGATCTTATGCCATTAGTGCCTTGACCTTTAGATTCACCAAGCTTTTCTTCTGTCAGACTAGCTTCAAGCCCATGACTAGGTCGATGGTGTGTTGAATTATATCTGCATCATAACCTTTAAGGTTGTCGTAATTCTAAGCTACGACTCTATTGTATTTAGAACATAGTCCTTTCAATCTTCCCTTTTCCTTCTATGGGATGTCTCTTTCGACCTTTAGCTTGCTGCCATTATAAAAATTCAGATCTTCATAGTCTCCTTCATTGTTGGTGAATATTTATTTTCTATTTCTAAAATCTTCATAGTTGAAGATATTTTTGAGAGAAATCAAGCCTCATGAGACACTAGTCAGGTGTTTGCTCTGGAAATGATTTTGTATTTGGCACCATTGAAATATAGCTTCGATATGATGTTTTCGCTTGGTCCACTGGGTCCTTCCCACTCCCTATCCAATCTCGTGAAGACTTGGTCATCGTCAAAGATCACATAGGTTCCCAATCAGGTAGCTTGGAAGTTCCCAAATTAATCAAAATTAATAAAATAATTGAGGAGGACCTCCTCTTTATGGGTCTGATCACTTGTGTCCCCATCTTCTAACATTTCTACATAATACGTCCCTCTATTTCTGAATTAGGTATGTACTACTTCAAAGCACAAAACTACATTGTCGACTATATGTTCAAGGTGCAAGGATTAAGATGGGATCTTCATCTTTTCCCCATGCTTTGTCTATAGTATCAAATGATACCAATTGAGCACTAGGTATCTACAAAGATTTTCTATAAATTCCCTTTAAAGACACATCCAAAATACTTAAGGGATGTTTATCACAACTACTTCTTGTGTGATGGTTTGGCTTGGACATGAGAAGAGGTTCAAAGATAGGTCCTTGATACAACTGATGGTTGAGACCTTCCCATCTAACTATATGATCCCTTTCTCAAGAGGCTCATATTTAATTTTCAAGGATTCAATCACTTGCTTAGGCATTACCATGGTACTAGCTCTCGAATCAATCATCTTATTGTGTAAAAAGCTTGTCTCCCATGATAAGTGTCAAAAATAAATGGGGTGGATTTGATTTTCTTACCTCTTTCCTATTTACATTGTCCATGATGTTTACATATGCCACAAATTCTAAAGGTTGAGGGTTTGAAAAAGACTCCTTTTATTTATCCTGATTTTGTGGTGGAATCGCATCCATCTACGACATTTCTTCTTCTTTCTTTAGTTCCTTCTAGAGAAATGTCTTCCATTATAGAATTTATATGAAATCCCATAGAGACATATTAGAAAATGCCTTATTTAGCTACTTGACCACATTAAGCATTCTGACTGATGGGACCTTGGGCTTGAACGGTGGTATTTCTCTCATCTTCAAAAGAGGTTGATCAAACATGGATGGGCTTGGTGCTTTTTCCACCTCTTTCTCTAGCAGTAGTGAAGCTTGTAATTGCTGAGTGGGTCAGACGTGTGAGGCCTATTCCACTTGTGGTTGCAATTTTTTTGGTTGTGGTTATTATGGAGTTTGTTGGATGTATTCACCTGTGAGCCTTCTTTTAGACCTCATGTTGTAGTCTGATCATACTTGTAGGGCATTAGTCCTCAGAACGTCGTTTGCAAATATTGCATCCTTTTCCTCCATCAAAGAAAAAAGTTCTTGGTTTGGTGATATATCTAGCTCTTTTTGCAAAGGCATCCCTTGCATTTGTTCTCTGAAACAGGCATTCTTCACAAAAGAGATTGATATTTTTTGTGTTTGAAAACACACCTTGACCTCTTTTCTCTTCTGAATTCTATTGAATATTTTACCATGGATAACTTTGAGGCATATGGATATCATCACATGAGAAGCACCATGCATTCTCATCTTTATCTAGGTTGTTCTTGCCTGGGACCAAATATTTTCTTTGACTATTTCTAATAGTCTGAAGTAGCATGGTGACTTGGACTATCTAACTTATAGGAGTTGGTTGTCGATTTCGTCCTTTTGAATCTCCTTGATATCCATTTTGTTGATAATATGTCCTTCCTCCTTGATATGTCTGAATGGGAGGTTTCAAAGGAGCTACTTGCTATAGTCAAATGAGGACTAAATCGTTCGTGAAGGACCGCATGAGGTTCTTCATGTCATTCATATTTGTTGCTAATGAAGAAGAGTCAAACATATTGGGTTGTCCTCCTAGGTATACATACATGGATGGTGGTGTAGTCAATATGCCTATTTTTGGAGAAGAGGAACCAAGATCCACTTCTTCCCGGGGGTCACCAGATATTTCCATGAACATGGGTATTGGTACACATGGTGGAAGCTTCCAAACATCAATCAAATTATTTTTTGCATGCACAACTAGATCTTCTGCATCTGGCATGGTATCTCCTCCCATATATTATATCATGACTGCGATGTCTAAATTGAGATCCTTTTGGGTAGAACATGAATGCCATAGCTTCAAGAGGCTTGACTCTCACAAGAATCCTCTACCAAGTTTAGTGGAATATTTTTTTGAAGTCGCTCATGGCCTCTTGTGGGGCCCTCTTAATAGTGATTAATTGGTGTAGCAAGGAGGATTGATCTCCTTTCTTCAAGAAGCACTCGAAAAACTTCTCATCAACTTGATCCCAAGAGAAGATTTCTTGCAGCCTTTCATTTTATCTTCAACCCACACTTTCTTCTACTTCCTTTATTTTTCTGCATATTTTCCCTTCACATACCCTTCTATTACCCCGAACTATGTATCACATATTTATAATTGAATGTATTAACTTTAGACTTTTTTTGTATCCAAAGTATTCCAAACTCCTTCTTGTGCGACTCCCTCTACTCATGTTCCAATTG
Organism: Sequoiadendron giganteum; assembly: GCA_007115665.2. Lineage (NCBI taxonomy): Eukaryota > Viridiplantae > Streptophyta > Pinopsida > Cupressales > Cupressaceae > Sequoiadendron > Sequoiadendron giganteum. Next base: position 445,621,876 of record CM021102.1, on the reverse strand, counting down.
TACAAATTTCTCCTTCACTTCGGGCTTTTACACCATCTCCTTGTGTCGAGTCATAAAAAATATTTTCCTCCATTTGAATCTGCCCTTTTCTCATCATTCAATGCATTTAAATGTGTAATACTTTTTTTGAACCAACGAACTCTTCACTTTCATTCCATCGACCTCTCTGTGATTTCATTTGATTCTAAATTTTTGCATTGCCATCATCCACTTAGTTTTTCATTTTAAATAATTTAAACTATCTTCCTTCCATTCTAAATGAAACCTATTAGACTCAAGGGAACACTGAGAGGAGGGGCGGTGAATCAGTGTTCTACAGATCTAAATTTAATTAATCTAATAATTGAACCATTTCAACATTAAACCAAAGAAAGATGCAAACAAACAAAGTAATCATCCACAACACCATAATACAAGGATTTTTTATGTGGAAACCTTGTTAGGGGAAAAACCACAGTGGAGGTTAATCCATAATTTGAGTACTCAAATATAAGTTTGAACAAAAGGGAATGCACTTGCATTTAGGCACACTTCCTAGAGCTCACTGCTCAATATAAAGGCTCACTACTTTAAAAGAGTTCAAATTAAAACCATCTGAATGGTTGAACTGAAGTAGTAGCATCTACTTATGCCAATTTACAATTCTGATTAAGCTCATGGATCATATTTTGGATCCTCAGTCAGATTTTGTTCTTCGCTTTTCTCTATTTTACTCTCCTCTATGATTCACAACACAAATCCATGCATAGATCAATTCACACTACTATTCTTCTAATATTTCCATCACAGACCCATATACTTCACATACTACACATTCACATCTTCAAAATGATACTACCGATCTCATATATATATCCTTTTTCAAGGATTTGATCATTCATATGTCGCCTTATGTAAACATAAAATAATTTTCAATTGTTAGCAAAATATGCCACTAATCATTTATTCATATACTCCAAGGTCAGTTAAGACATAGAGAGGACCCAAATAAACATATTCGAGCATAAAAACATTTAACCAATTGCTTCTTAAACATCTGCAATGATTAATTATTTCAAGTCAGCCATCTAACACAGATAATCAAAAAATTAGTGCACTCGATCTCCTAGATCGCACGCCAGTGAATGCACATCAATATAATTCTTGAATAAGTTAATACAAACATCAAAAAACCTTCCTTTGATATCCACAACTCAAAATAATAGTCTGGTGAGGTATTCATATCGACATCTTTTCCTTTAACTGAATGCCTTGTTCTTCATTATGTTCTGCCGGTATGAGCCAATACTAGTCTATAGATCGGATGAGTGACTTAGGTTGCCATCAATGAAAGCACTAGAAGCCATATTCCAACAATATCCCCCTTGGCCTTGATGGAAACAATTAGTGAAAAATGACTAAGTGTCCAAATCAATATGATTACACTGCCAAAGCTTCAAAATTCCAAAACATAGGTCCCCCTTAGATTGATGAGACATTTTTCACTACATTCTCTCTCCCTTAGATTGAAGAGGCATTTTTCACTACATTCTCTCCCCATTTGACATTAATGACAAAACTATTCCAACAAAAAAATGTGTTGCTTTCTCTCCCCTTTTTCAAAAATAACCAAAATTTCAAAATTGATTCAAAACTTTGAAAAAGAACAACTACAACTTAGAAAATTATCTTGTGATTTTCCTTCATCTCAGGAAGGAATTTATTCCAAGCATCTATAACAATCCCAATGATTATAATCATGTTATTCTTGGATGTCTCGTTAACAATATCAGTGAGGGATTCTTGAATTGTAATCACATCCTCTAATTTTTTACCTTTCCTCAGTATCTCAACCATCTTCTCCAATCTACATTCAGTTAGGTCCTTCACTTTCCAAAAAGTATCCACAAGTGTGTTTTTAGTGAACTAGACTTTTGAGTGCTCACACTGTAGTTCTTGAATTCTCTTGTTGATTTTACCATCTTGATCCTGACACATATCAAAGCTTTTTCCAATCCCATTCAACTTTGTTTCAATATTCTCTAGTTTGTCTTTGTATTTTCCAATTGCATGAGGCCAAGATATGCAATAGTTGTAGATATTATTTGTTGTATTCATGCATTGCCTCATCTCATTCATCCTCTTTTTCAACTTGGTGAGTGATAGCCTAAACTGCCCCTTTAAATCTGAGATAACTTCACCTTCTTCTTTGTCTTGAGAATCAGAGTTCATTATTTCTTTTATGCATTCAATCATTTCTTCACGTAAAATATTCTACAAATTCTCCAATTTGATCTAACTTTTCACAATATGAGCACTTCAAACACTTATAATCATATCCTGATCATATGATGGTCTGATAGACCATAATTTGGAAATTTTTTGCATTCCACCTTTCTTATGAATAAGTTGTTGAAGCTTCTCCTTTGATAGGTCATCTTCTTCTTCACTTTCTTCTAACATTTCCTTTTCTGGTTCTGATTCGGCTAATTCTAGTTCATTTTCTTGTGGATCCTTAGTTTCTTCATCAGATTCTTCATCTAGTATATCCACAATTTCATGTTCCTTTCCTTTTCTTTCAATTTTAGTAATCTTGCATTCTGGAGGACTATATTCAATAGTTTATCTTTCTCTTTTCTTCTTTTTCTCCATGCCACCAGAAGAGGAACCAACTTCAAGTGCTCTTACCAAAAGAGAAATACCAACTGATCTACACTTTCCAAGTAAACTCTTAAGTAAATTTCCTAATTCTTGATCCCAGTTAGCCAAGCTCTTAGAGTGTGAGTAGATTTTTTTGCACACCGGTTCATTTAATTTTCACACCACATTATTGATCATCGATGGACAATTCATAAAATACATTACCAAACATATGAACAAAGTACCAGACCTGAAAGGGTAGCTTGTCTCTTTTGTTAATTATACATTCTCCATCAATTGATCCTTTAACAGTCCACATAGGTCAAAGTCCTAACCTTCCATTATCATCTTGTAAGAGATGTAGACTACACTAGCCAAAGTTGCTCCTTCTCTATTTAAAAAAAATACTTTATATGATATTATGTGCACAATGTACTTTGTCACAGGGTTCTTGATGGTCAAGATTATCAATGCCCTTTGATCTCCAATTATTATGGTTAGGGTTTCAACTTCTTTGTTCTGAATGGATTTCTTTCTTAGTATGTCCCCAAATTTACATAATCTAGTCAAATTTTCAATTAATTCCTTCGAAATGATGTAGGGTTTGTCCAGAATCAAGGTGTCATCATGCAATCTGCTCAAGATGAATTTAATGAATTATGTGTTCTAGAGGTATGAAAACTCATTCCGAATATCCAAATTCTTGTGTTTGCCTTCTCTTAACCACTTCAATTGATTGGGTAAAAAACAAATTTTTCATGGACCTAATATTTTCACTATTGTATTCATCCAAATTGATTGCCCCTTTTATTTTTTCCATTCTTCCGTTCATATTTTACATTTATCAACTGCACACTAAATTATATGGAAAATCTAAAAACAATTGAAATTCCTGATGTGTTTCGAGATTTGGTACTGAATTAACTTCACTTCTTTGAAATTTTGCTATCGAGTGTTCTCCTTTTATCCTTAGATGCAAAGTGACAAATGAGGGTTCCAACTTGTCTTTTATAGCTTGCACACTTGTAGTAAATTCCTTTGCCCTAGGTTTCCTGGATACTTTGTTTTCTCAAACAACAAGAGAAAAAATCTTTCACGGACTTATTATTTCTTGAAATTTCTTTTTGAATGTTTTCCAAAACCTTTGCATATCATTGATACACCTTTTAGATCATCCTTCACATTTTGGTACTAGCTATAGACAGGGGATAAAGTTTTTCTTGAAAAACTCCCCTTAGGCCAATGGCCCGAGATCAATTTCCGAAAGAATTATCAGAAGTAGGTTCGGGTGTAGAACCATTTCTAGCATCAGATTCATTCTTCCTTACCCATGTCTTCTTCATTTGATCACTTATTTCATCCACAATCATTTTTCCTTTTTCTTCATCATTTTTTGTGTATTTTTGTCTTTGTATACCAGACCTCTTTTATCCATATTTTTGTTTCTGCAAAATCTTGCAATGTGACCGTATATATTACAATTGTAACACACGTTATTTCCTTGTCTAGACCAATCATTCCATTAATTTATTCTTGAGCTGCATTGACTAGTAATATGTCCAAATCTTCCATAGGTATAACTTTCAACATTTATTTTATTGACAAAGTAGTTTGACATAGTTCTACATTCATTTGATTTATGACCAAATATTTTGCAATTGTAACAATAACCAGAGAATCATGGATTACTTGATTTCATTTTACTTCTAAACTAAGCAGCCATATGACCGAATTTATTGCAAGAAAAATAATATCCATTAAACTTTTGATCATTAAGTTGTCTTACCAAATACCTTCCACTATTGTTCATCTGATTTCCTTTCCTAAAATTCTTTTGTCCAGATCCGAAACTTTCTCCTTTCCCATATCCAAGACCTCTTTTGTCATTTCCATTCTTCTATCTTTGAGTCAGCTCATCAAGCTTAACAAAACTAATCTTGAAATTCTCCTTGTATTCATTTGCAGTAGAAAGTTCATCCCTAAGAATAATAAGATGTTTTTCAAGTTGTTCTTCATTAGTTATGGATTGTTGTAGTTCACTTTCTAACTGAATGAATTCTCAATTTTTCTCTTTTGCATTCATCGGATCTTTCTTTTAAGGACTAGTCAAGGTTCTCCTAATTCTTCTTCCTTTCTTCAATCTCTTTAGTCAACTTCATCACCATAGATTCCATTTCATGTTTTAGGGTAGCATTGTCTCTAGAAAGATTTTCACATTCTTCAATTATTTCCTTCAAGGTTTGATTGGGGTGAACATCATCCATTCTTTCGCTTTCTTTTTTCTTAATCTGGTCACAAATATCTTTCCTCTTTTCCCTAGATTTAACAATCTAATCTTTCAATGTCTGAATGAATTTCTCAGCATCCCTCATATTCTCTTTCAATTCCTGGACTTCTTCTTTAGACTGGTCATGGTCATCAAGTGCCACCACAAGTTGTTGCTGAAGAATACCAAAGTTCATTACATTCCAAGATCCACCTCAAGCTGCTAAAATTCTTCAGAGGAACTAGATGCTTTGATACCAGTTTTTGGACTCAAGGGAACACAAAGAGGGGGGCTGAATCAGTGTTCTGCAAATCTGAATTTAATTAATCTGATAATTGAACCATTTCAACATTAAACCAAAGAAAGATGTAAACACACAAATTAATCATCCACAACACCATAAAAAAATTATTTTTACGTGGAAACCCTATTAGGGGGAAAAACCACAGTGGAGGTCAATCCACAATTTAAGTACTCAAATATAAGTTTTTACAGAAGGGAATGCACTTGCATTTAGGCACATTTCCTAGAGCTCACTGCTCAATATAAAGGCTCACTAACTTACAAAAGTTTAGATTAAAACCATCTGAAGGGTTGAAGTGAAGTATTAGAATCTAATTATGCCAAGTTATAGTTCTGATTAGGCTCATGGATTAGATTATGGATCCTCAGTCTAATTATGTTCTTCGCTCTGATCTGTTCTACTCTCCTCTACAATTCAAAACACAAATCCATGCACAGATGAATTCACACCACTATCCTTGTGATCTTCACATCACACTCATATAATTCACACACATTCACATCTTCAAAATGATACTAATGATCTCATATATATCTGTTGTAAGGGATTTGATCATTTATATTTCAGCTTACATAAAACATAAAATACTTTTCAAATGTTGGCTAAATCCACCACTAATTCTTTATGCATATCCTCTAAAGTCAGTTAATACATAGAGAGGACCCAAATATAAATATTCAAGCACAAAAAAAATTAACCAATTTCTTCTTAAACATCTGCAATGATTAATTCTGCCAAGTCGTACTTTTAATATAGATAATCAAAAAATTTGCGTGCTAGATCTTCTAGATCGTACAACAATGAATGCGCATCAATATACTTCTCGAATAAGGTAATAAAAACATCAACAAACCTTCCTCTAAGATCCACTACTAAAAATAATATTCCGGCAAGGTATTTAGATTGACATCTTTTCCTTTAATTGGATGCCCTGTTCTTCATTTTGTTCTACCGGTATAAGCCAATGCTAGACTATAGATTGGATGACTGACTTAGGTTGCCATAAATGACAACAATATAAGCCATATGCTAGCACAACCACCCTCTTTCAATACATTTCTCATTTTTTTTAGCTTACACTCTTTCGTCACACGTAGCCTATCCTCTTATTTCCTCTTGCATTCTTTTTACACCATTCTTCATTCTTTATGCTAGCGAGTTCTCCATGGTTTGGGAATGATTTTTGCATTACAATGTTTCTTTCCCTTCTTGGGTGACTGCTTTCCTTGTTTCCTCTTGTTTTCCCTATTCAAGTAGTTGTAACCCCCTATCTCCTCTCCCCAAGCTCCCACACAGGCTACTCCTCCCCTCATCGGTAATTCATTTTTCAATTATTTCCTTTTGATGGAATTTGAAGAGTCCTTCCAATTTGAATTGACACCCACAATAAATTCAATAATGTGACATGAATATTACTCTTTACAATCTCTTAGCTGCAACTCTTTAGCTTCTACTTCAGATTTTATAATTTGTTTAAATTTTTTTCTTTCCAAATGACTCTTCATGTCCAAGTGCTGACTCATTTTGGATTATTCTTCAAAAGGTAGCTTTCCCAGTATGATGATGGCAACATTAAAAGTTGAATTGGAATTAAAATTTCACTCATAAAATTTTGTCAATTTTTGGAGATATTATCAATTGAACATCTTTAAATCGACCACACAAAATTGGATGAAAGAACTTACAATGCAAGAAAAAGAAAAAAAATCAAACCATGATTTTTTTTGGTTGATGTCGAAAGCACATTTTCCCAGATGCTCCTACATCATACTCCTAAGGAAGAAAATATTGAAGCTCTAATTGAATGTAAGGTAGCAACATGTGAGCCATGTCTGAAATCTTTTTTTGGACATCTTCAAGTATCTGCACATTGTCTTCTTTCGAAAACTTCATCTCCTATAATCTACCTTCACACAACACTTTCTTCAAAAGTCCCTTTGTAGTTACAAGTACTCCTTCGCACAACTAACCTCTACCCAACAAATATTCTGGAATATGCTTCATCTACCACCTTCTCTCGATGGAGGAACCCTATGCCTTCTACCCAACTTTATCTCTATTAGAGGATAACAATTATAGACTATCTTTCATGTGTGCAACAAAATTTCTCTCACAACTCTCATGTCCGAGTGCATACCTTGCACTCTCAAGTTATTCTAGCTCTAATACCAATTTGATGTAGAGAAAACACAACTCTCTCATAGAACTCCAAATTTTAGATTACAACAAAATTTGTGAATGATTTATCCAAATTTGACAATTACTTGTGTCAAATTAATAGTCAAATAAAATAGTACACCCAACTACTTAGATTTTGAAAACATTTTAATTCACTTCTATTTATTCAAGAATTCATGAAAATACAATTACATTCCTAGAAAATCCATAGTTGCACTATCTTCATCCTCCCTCTACTCTGGCTCGATTTTTGCAACCTTGCATTTTATCTTCAATCCACACTTCCTTGTACTTCCTCTGTTTCTCTACATATTTTCCCTTCACATACTCTTTTGTTATCCCAAATTGCATCACATATTTATACCTAAATGTATTAACTCTAGACTTGTTTCATATCCAAAGTATTTCAAGCTCCTTCTTGTGTGACTCCCTCTACCCATGTTCCATCTGCATGACTTTCTCCTTCACTTTGGGCTTTTACACCATCTCCTTGGGCCAAGTCATCACAAATATTTTCCTCAATTCGAATCTTCCCTTGTCTCATAATTCAATGTGTTTAAATGTACAATACTTTTTTTTGAACCAATGACCTCTTCACTTACATTCCATTGACCTCAATGAGATTACATTTGAGTCTAACCTTCTACGCATCCATCATTCACTTAGTTTTTCATTTTAAATAATTTAAACTATCTTCCTCCCGTTCTAAATGCATCCACCCTCTTTCAATACATTTCTCATTGTTTTTAGCTTATAATCTTTCTTCACATGCAACCTATCCTCTTATTTTCTCCTACGTTCTTCTTACAACATTCTTCGTTTGTTATGCTGGCAAGATCTCCATGGTTCGGGAATGTTGTTTGCATTACAATTTTTCTTTCCCTTATTGGGTGACTACTTTCCTTGTCTCCTCTTTTTTTCCCTATTGAAGTAATTGTGCCCCCCTTCTCCTCTCCCCAAGCTCCCATGCAAGATACTCCTCCCCTCACCAGTAATTCCTTCTTCAATCATTTCCTTTTGATGGAATTTGAAGAGTCCTTCCAAACTGAATCAACACCCACATCCAATTCAATGATGTCACATGAATCTAACTCTTTACAATTTCTCATTTGCAACTCTTTATCTTCTACTTCAGATTTTATAATTTGTTTAAAGTTTTGTCTTTTCAAATGACTCTTCATGTCCGAGTGTTGACTCATTTTTTATTGTTCCTAAAAAGGTCACAAATTTTTCCGAGTATGATTAGGGTAGCATTAAAATTTTAATTGGAATTAAAATTGCTTTCACGACATTTTTCCAATTGTTGACAATACTGTCAATTGAACATATTTAAATTGACCACCCAAAATTGAATCAAATAGTTTACAATGAAATCAAAAGAAACAAAATCAAACCTCACATTCACTCAGATGCTCCTACATCACAGCACATGACACATTGTGCATCTTTATATGAGGGTAGTCTTCATCCTTTAGGCGCAGATCCATTCCGAAGCACAAATGAAGAAAAGGCTAGAAGGGAAAAATATTCAAAGGGAAAAATGCTTCACATTCTATTGTTGGTCCTCCCAACCTATGTGGGAAAATTTGTAATAAATATGAGTGACTATAAGAAACTTCCATACATGCCACATAGAACTCTTTGATATGATCCTCTAGATTTCCCTTCCCTTTATATTTGCCAGACTTAGTGATCTCGAATTTGGGCAGGAATGGTATCATTCCAATGCTTTTATCAAAGGGGTATGGGCACAAGTCTCCTTTTTTATGTGATTTATCTATTTTCCCCATTTGGATGTCTTGGATTTTTTATGTGAGTGCCCTAATTTAAGAGGAAAAATCATCTTAAGAGTTTGGCGGTGAAGCATATATTGTATATTGTGGAATGGTTGATGAATTAAATGTGGTATTTTGATATGGGGGTGTGTTATATGGGGTGTAAGGTCAATTTTGATATTGTGTATGTAATGGTGATAATGGTGGAGGTGTGGTGTATGCTCCTTATGTGTTTTGATTCAAGACATTTTTTTGTGTGCTTTTGTATGATTGTTGGTGGTTGTACTACAATCCTTTTTGTTGTTGTGCAAGCACTTGTTATTGTTGAGTGTATTGTTGTGCTTGTAATTGGGATTTTTGTTGTTGGGATTGTAATTGAGCCTATTGTTGCACTTGCAATTGTATTTTTTGTTGGTCTTGTTATTGTGCTTGTAGTTGATCTTGTTGTTGTTTTTGGGCTTGTAATTGATCCTATTTTTGTTGTGCTAGAAATTGAGCTTGTTGTTTTTGCATTAGCAAGTGAGCTTCTTGTTATTGTTGATTCACGATAGGGAATTTTAACCTTGAGATGGTGAAAATATGTTTGTTTGTGATAAATTGACTTCTTTGCATGTATTGGCTTGAGATATTTTGATTTTGTGGAATGAGTGGTGGATTTTGGGGGATTATGTTGTGAGTGATTTGTGGTTTGAGTTGATTATGGGTTGGTTGATTTGTGATGAGATTTTGAGGGTTGAACATTAGATTTGGATTTGTTACATTTTTTCATTTATTTTGTGCTATCATTCCTTTTAAAATTTGAGATTGGGGTGGAGGAATATAGGCTTGAGGTCCCATTTTATTTTTCATTACTTGGGGGACCAAAGGTTGAGATGGTGTCACTTCGTGTTGTGATATTAGTGGTATACTTTGACTTTCAGTCAATTGATTGGATGAATTCCATTTTGTGATTTGATGTTGAGGGACCAATGGATTGGGTGCATTTCCTTGGTGTGTTTTATTTGGGACTAATGAGTTTCCTTGATTCATTTGATTTGTTACCAACTAGTTTCCTTGAATGATGGGATTTTTGATCAATGAATTTCCTTAGTACATTTGAGGGACTAGTGGAACCATTTTCCTTTGAAGGTAAATTGGATTGTTTGATGAAGATGGACCTTTTTGGGTAGAGGATTGGCCTTGCACTATGGTGTTTACTTGTCCTTGTTGATCCACTTGGGGTGTTTGACTCAATTGAATTTTTTGAACAATAGGAGTACTTTGGGAACTTTTTGTAGTGGAAGCATATGGTTGGGCACAAAACGTTGGTGTACAATTTGTGTTTTAGGGGATAGTTGCATCTTTTGTTTCCAAAGTTATGTTGCTTCCTAGATTTGGAGTGAGACCAAGGTTGGTTCCAAGTCAAGATTTACAATAATAGTAGTCAAAGGTTGACTTGGGACATGTGGTAAAGTTGGTTGAGTGATATATCGAGTCACACTTTATACCACGGGTTGTGTAATGGAAGCTTTAGGAATATAAGCCACATTCACAAGGGTTGCTGCCTAATTGTGACAAAATTGAATGTTGAAGGTAGATTTCATCCTTCGTTTTCTAAGGCTATCATTTATTGTGTTGGGTTCAACTTCATCAAAGTTTTGATGATATGGTGTGTTTTGGGATCTTGTTGGTACTTAAGTAGTTCCTCTATGATGAGCTCATGTCGGTTCTTTGTAACATCTTCTACTCCATACCCCATTTATAGTGAAGTTTATGATAGACCTTGTGATGGGGTAGAGTAACTGCTTGGATCAAATTTTTTTGGTTGGGATCACTCATGGTAGATGAAGTTTTTTTTTGCTTTATGCTTTTCTTATATTGTGATCTTGTTGTTACCGTAAATTTTGGATCAACTTTGGGAGTATTGTGTTGGGATTTATATAGTTGGAACTCTTGGGTTTATTCAAATTTTGGTAAAAGTGACCCTCTAAGGTATTTAGGACCAATGATGTAAATGGATTATGAAAGGGGAGAGTGATATGGATGATGAGCTTCTAAAATTTGGATAACACTAGACTAAAGGTTTGATGTTTGTGTTTTGGATAAGGATGTTAATGAAATTGTGAATCCTAAAAGTAGACTTATGAATTTTAGGATAAACTTGTTCGAAATTATATTGGCTAACTTAACTAAATATATGAAAACAGATTCATTTACACACATATAGCTAAACTAGGTGATTGGTTGATGATAACCTAAGTCTAGTAGGTTGTTATGTCAAAAATTTTAAGTTGTTTGTGAGGTTAGATGTCAAATATTTTGAGATGAATGGGATGACTAATCCTAATGTTTTCACCTAAGGACTTTGTTTACAAGATCATGGAGTTGAAAAACATGCTTTTCCCTTGGAGTGATAAACTTAAGAAATCAATACTTGTTGGATGGTAGAAATTTGATACAATTTTTTGGTATGAATTTTCATGTTTTCTCTTTGTTTCTTTGGAAGCCAAGATGTTTGAAAATGAAACCAAAGTGTACCTACTTTATGAATTCAATCGATTTAATCTTTGATTAATGATATTTATTTTACCACATCAAATATATTGATTAATTTTTAAACTAGGAATGTATATGACAAGGAAAAATGTTTCCCACAAAAGCTTGACATCATGTAAATCAAAGAGCTAAGCCATAGGCCCCTAGCTTAACTTTGATATAAGTGAGTAGAGATATGGTCAAATATATTGGTAAAAAAATGATATAATGTTTTGAAAAACCAAGATATAGTTAAAGGTATGCAAAAATATATTGTCCTTGAAGTGAACTCATAAATTAACAAAGGGTTGATTTTTTTTTACCATTTTGAAGTTTGGTTGAGTTTTATGAATGTCAAGAAATGTGTATAACTGACTCAATGGGTGTGGGAGATATTTTGCAAGTCTTCTTCCACAAAACTTACTAGTTTGGCTCAAAAAAATTTGTCACTCAACAATCTTGAGGAATAAAGGTAGGTAACTTTTTAGTAGGCTTACCTCACCCTCAAAGGAATGATTTTAAATCTAAAATTATAGAGGGGTCAAATAGGCCATATCAAGGAAATATATTATCTTGATACAAGAGATTGAATTATTAAGATTTATGCCTCAACTATAAATCAGATGTGGTAAGTAACTTCTAGGAACTTGGTGTGCCTCCTATGTAGTACTTCAAAGGAAATTTTAGAAATCTTAGTTGGCCTCTAGATAAAAAAAAATTTACTGACATCATGAACACCAAACGTATACTTTAGAAGGGAGACACTAAAGTATCCAGCTTCCCCTAAACAACCCATTTTTTCACATGAGAGTGGGATTGCAAGGTATAACATTTGTAGATTTGTGCTACTTACTTTGGTTTTTTCACGCTTTATATAGCCTGTCGATAAATATGCTTGAAGGTAACCATCAATTCTCCATTGTGGGATGTATCTCAATTGTAGGACCTCTCTAATAAAGACAAGAAAATAATATTTTTCCTCACCTAGGATCACACGAAGCACAAGGGGAGTGGATAAGTAGTGAATCCTTGAGGTGACAAAAAAATTGTAAACTTTGAGTGTTTCACTTCACCCAAGATCACACAAAGTGCAAGGGGAGTGGATAAACACTAAAAGTTTACACAAGCATGGAATACACTGATTCTTTTTAATGCACCAATGTAGATGTCATGTTCATTTTATTTGCACCAAAATGAAGTGTAATTTTGTGTTGTTCAATTTTAAACCAACATTGCAATGTGAGGATGCTTGGGTTTAATTTTAGCCAAATTTAAAAAATAACTCATAGCATTGTAAGTTTTCAAGCCCAAATTGAAAACTATTTATCCTAAAGCATGAAAAAAATAAGCAAGATGGTCTATATCATCCCATGAGTGTTTAAAAAACACTTTTACATTAAAGATCAAATGATACTTTTCTCCTTTACTTCAGGATTTTATGCTCCTCTCCAAACCTGCAAAATATTTAGCCTTATAGAAAAAAATAGAACTTAGTAAATGATCAAAGAGTAGATTGTTTAAAAATTCAAAGTAGACATGAAAATTTAAGTCTTTGTTTAACCTTTAATTGCATCATAGTTTAGTAAATTGTGTCACTCTAGTTCAGATAATTATGTTGTTGTTTGCAATTTCTTTGCTTTGATGAAATTCAATAGTATCACTCTGTCAAAAACTAGACAGGTCAATTATGCTAGAATATGCAAAAATGTGTCACTATTACATTTGCATCACTCTAGTTCACCTGTAATCACAAAAAAAAAATGATCAATTTTGTTAGTGAAAAAATACACCGCTACAAAAGCATCACTATATTTCAATTGCATTGCAATATTCAATTGTGTCGCTTTGACCGAATAGAAATTTCAAGCCAATGCAAAAATTTATGTCACTTTTTGCAGTTACATCACCCTACTTCAAAACAATTGTGTTGTCAGGCCCTACAACCTAAAAATCATTAAAAAATCTAGGAAAATTTATCAAATCGGGTTAGTATAGCCCTCCTACTAGTACTAAAATATGAGCATGATTATAACCTAAGCTAAACCCGCTAGATCCACATCAAATAAACCAATATTTAACTGGCCAAGTCAAAGTCCTATTGATGGTGTTTTATGCACAAAAACTCAGACATAATATATATAGTATCCTCTCTCTTGAAAGGTTAATCTCTATTGAAAAAGAGATAACCCCAAGGTCTCTCAAGTGTCAGGTCATGAATTGCAACAAAAAAACTCAGTGATAAATATGAAAATGTTGGTTATCACAAAGGGACCTTACACAATAAGTATTGGAGACTCTAAACTTGTCAACTTTTTTGTAATATAATGATACTCGAATTCGTGGTTTAACACAAGATCAAAGAAATAACAAAAGATAAAGGGTTTAGGAAATCCTAAGATTAATACTACTCCTAGGATCAACAATACTAATGATGAAATTCTTGGAATGGACCAATCCCTCAAAAACTAATTTCTGATCAACCTAGGCTATACCTGCACTCTCACAACAGCAATGTAATCTTCTAAGGAATTAAGGATTTTCAGATCATGGACATTCATTCAATAGAATTGGATAAATGCCCACAATTTAACTAAGCACACAAGTATTGGGTATAGCTTGACCTTGTGCAGCAAACCCACAATCAAGAAGCTTCCCAGTGTATGAACCAAATATTGCTACTACACTCCACGCTCTAAATCACAAGCACTATCGAATCATTTAACTTTAAACCTAAAATGCATTTAGACATTTCCAAGCAATTTTAAAGATAGAGCAAGAACCATGTAAGATTAATCAATCCAAAGAAGGCATTAATAATAACACAATTTCTTCACTTACATTGAATCACCAGTAATAGCAACAATTCTGATATTTTGTTACAAAACTTGCATAAAATATGACTAACTCCTAACTCGAACCTCCTGCTCTAATCTTCTAATCTATCTCCTATCTAATTTTAACAAATTAACTAACTGTCTAAAAAAAAAAACCATTTACAAATGAGGTTACGTGCCATACTTATAGAGATTTTTTCCTATGCTAACCCCAGCTAGGGTTACAAAGAAGGTCGATCAGCAACCATACTAGCCCAAACAACCCACAATAAATTGCCACCCGGTATTGAATGCATGAGGCACCTTCCTCAAATCGAGATGGGATCTCTGAAAATCCCAATTCAGATAGAATAAACTGTGTGGGTCATGTCTACCATTACTACATCACCCATGCGGAATAGAAGAATGGTATTGTTCACGGAATGTGAGTTTGAATACGAGCCACTGATCAATAATCGAGCTAGGCACCATGAATGATTCTAGTTGAGTCAAACTAGTTTAAATCATCCATTTCACGTCCACCTTGGATGAATGGCCAATGAAAAAACCTATTGTGTACAGATGGGTATTACCGGCCTGTGGCTGCAAAGTGTACCTGGTTGTATCCCATGAATCTTGCAATATCTTCAAAGTATGCCCATCCTTCCTTCGGCCCTGACAACAACAACTTGACCAATCTAGCCTGCATTCAAAAGGGCCACAATTAGTATTCATTATAGAATCGAAATCTGATGCAGAGGCTAGGTGGGAATCACTCACAAAACAAAACTTCAACTCTCAACCAAGAATCCAACTCCAATCTTAAGGACATCAACTCACCCTCAAGAATCTTAAACCCTAAAGTTTGCAAAACACTCAAAAAAACCAATCTAGGCCAATTTCCTCACAACCTTCCCAAAACACTCAACAACTAAATGATGGATTAAGATACCCTTTTGAGGGTTACACAACATGTATGAAAATCAAGGGTCACTGTTTTGGACCAACCTGAACTTTTGATACACTTACCCGGTTCTAGACTTCACCATTTGGTCTATTTTCCAAAGGAACCCTCACTCAAATTCACCCCCGACCAAAAAGAACCTAAAATAATCTTCAAAGGTCCTCAAACTCAAGATTTGTTGACTCTTAGGGCCCCAAGAACTTGTCTTAGACCGCTGCTCACAAACCCTCTTAAATCTCCACCACAAACCAAAGGTTTTAGGGAAACTCCTAACTCCTGATTCCCCCAAATATTCCTAGGGGTCCAGACACCATGTATTACCCCTGCCTTGACTCTAGGAACACTCCCACTCCCACTTCTCTCAACAATTCTCCAATTTGCTACTTGGGTTCCCTCTTCTCATGATCACATTAACCCTGATCAGCATTAGAACATTACAATGTATTGAGTCTCTTCACCCCTTCGGTCTCCACAACATTCACACACCTAACTAACCATGATACAAGCCAATCCACCGAGCCACAGACCCAAAATAGTAGGTGGATTGGCTAGTTTGTCATAATATCACCCCCAAACCCTTAACATAGAAAACAAGGCAACCTCTGTGTCTGTTGATCCCTCACACACCAGATAAGATTCTAAACCTCCAAACCAATGAAATAAGATGGAAAATACATACACTAACAAGTGCTCACAAATTCAATGCATATCAAATTTGTACGAGCTTATGCCAATAAGAAAAATTCAAGAAAAACCAGTGAAAATACTGATCAGCATTTCCACCAAGAGAAAATTCTTTATTTTTAACTCAACAACCACCCTTCCTCGGGCATCACGAGAACATATGTACTGATTTCAACTTATAAATACCTCCTACAATTGACCAACTGCCCTATAACAGAAATTTGAACTACTAATGACCGTTGGAGGTCAAACTCATGCCTTTTACACAATTTATTATCCTTACAAGTGCATTGAAATGTTTTGCAACTTATGACTCCAAAACCATAAACTAAAGGCTTGAAATCAGCCTTACTACATTGTCAAGAACTCTAACCTTGCCCACCTACATAAAAATTCATGTTGTTTTGCCTTCAAAGACTGCAAGGCCATTGTTTTAATACAAGATGGTGTTTGAGCACATTGTCACTTAAAACTCCAAACTCAACCTAGACCAAAATTAATTAACTTAATGATCTTACTAGACCTTATTAGAGGAAAACATCCTCAAAAAGACCAACACTAACTCTATGGACCACAATTTCTATCAAATGAACAAGAATGGAGGGTGAGGTGTAGGTGTTCCTGCACCATACACCCCCCCTAAAAAATACTCATGCCCCATGAGTTGGCCTTGACCTCACTATCTCGAAGCTCCATAAATGCTCCACTGATCAGGAAATCCTCCCCATTGGTTCAGGTATACTAGTTGTGCAACAATCTACCCTGTGTAATTGGTATCTTGGAATGTGTTCTCATGTGCATTCATCTTTTCTTTTGTTCTCAGACCTGTAAACAAACAAACATTAGAGCCATGTAAACTTGCTTCCTTCTTTGCTCCCTCTCCATGCTCGCACCAATCCAACTGTGTTGGTATACACTGTTCTCCCCTTACTTTCATTAGACCACTGCACTTTTGTTCCTTTACTATGATCAAACTACTAAGTGTTTGGTTCTCTATCCTCCTTGTCTCATGACCGACTGTCCTCTCATTTGCCTTTCCACCAAACCCTGTCTTCGTGCCTACTGACTGCTCCTTGACCTACTACAAGACCACAGGACATCTAAGAGTCCCAACAAGCACATTATCAGCCTCCTCTTACTTCTCCAAAGACTCCTTTATCTCATTCTTCCTGTTACCAGTCTGAACCACCTTGTTATCCAACTCATTATGCCATGCAAGGGTATAATTCACCTCATTCTCACATAAACCACACCTTCCCCTCATATCTACTATTCCAACACCACTTATACGTGTGCTCCTTACTGTCATATTTCTACCAACCTGCTCCATACTTGCAATCACATCAAACCTATTATCCTCAGGCCCCAAAGGCTCCTTATGGCCAAACAATACTACCTTAGCCTTCCCTTTATCCTTTACATTTGTCTTCAAGGGAAGCAACTTAAAGGTTTTTTCCCCCTTCTTGATGGTGTATGTATTCTCCCAGCCATCATACATAGATCTCCTGTCAAATTACCAAGGCCTCCCCAAGAGCACATGGCAACAATCCATTGGCAAAACATCACATAGGACCCTATCACTATACTCCCAATCTGAAAATCAACATATGCTTGCTCTTTTACTACAAAGGTTTGATTATCATTTACCCAAGAGACTCTATAAGGTGCTTCATGAGGTAATCTTTCCAAACACAACTTGTCCACCATTTCCCTAGACACTAGATTATCTTGAGAACCAGAATCAATGACAATTTGGCACACTTTACCTTTGCTTTTGCATGTAGTTCTGAATAGGCTCCTTCTTTGGCTTGAATCTTCCTCCTTGGATGCTTACAACATTGTTCTCCTTATCATGAGTGCCTCTCCTTCTTCTGATGTAAGGTTCACTATAGGTGTAGTCACACTCTCTTCATCCTCATGCACTAATTGATTCCTCCTTTCTCCACCATGAGAGCTTGAGCCTTGTTTGTCAGGGCACTTAAAGGCTGGATGTCCAGGCTGGTTGCAATTATAGCATCTTCCTGAGAACTGATATGATCCTCTTCCTCCACTAAATCTACCTCTTGAACCTCTCCATCCACCTCTTGAATCAGATTGCTCTTGATCCTTTTTTTCATCTCCTTGGCCTTCATTGTTTGTCCTTGAACTAGGATTGAATCCCCTTCCTCTAGAGGTGTTACCTCTTCTCTTGTCTCCTCTTTAGCTTTTCTTCTGCCCTCATTACCATTTGAAAGCATTGCTCTACTGATTTTGGTGCCATCATGCTAATTTCATCCTGAATGTTGAACCTCAAACCATTCAAGTACCTAGTAGTCATCTCTTCCTCATCTTCTTCATGTTTAGTCCTTATGCTTAGCCTATAAAACTCTTCAGTATATGCTTGCACATCTAACTCTTTTTTTCTAAGATTCCAATTTCTGAAGCAATTGAATATTGTAATCAAAAGGAAGAAATTTACCTTTTATCTTTGCTTTCATCTTCTCCCAAGAAATGATCTTGCTCTTTCCTTTTCTCAACCTATCTTCTTGCATAAAATTCCACCACACCAAAGCATGTCCTTTCAGTTTTGTTTTTGCTCTCTTCACCTTATGTCCTTCATCAACATCTTCACTATAAAAGTAGTTCTCCAAAGCCCCTATCCAATCCAAGAGCTCTTCACTATCAAGTTTTCCTCCATACATAGGCACATCCATCTTGCCATGTCCATCCTTCTTCACATCCTTCAGTAGCTTCATTGTTCTAACATCATCTGGATCCATCTCTTCTTCTTCACCAGAGGTCTCTTCCTCTTCAGACTCACTTTCCTCCAGAAGGGTCCTACCCTTAGCTTTCATTGCAGCTATCTCCCTTTCAGTATATCTATATCCTTCTCATGAGTATCCAGTTTCCTTGCAACAACATTATTTTTAGGAGACATTTTGTTCCCTCCAACTACCTTCTTCTTCCTAAACACAAACTTCAATCTTGATCTTCACAAAAGACCTACAACCTGGCTCTGATACCACTATGATGCAGAGGGTAGGTGGGAATCACTCACAAATCAAAAACTTCAACTCTCAACCAAGAATCCAACTCCAATCTTAAGGACATCAACTCACCCTCAAGAATCTTAAACCCCAAAGTTTGCAAAACACTCAAAAAAACCAATCTAGGCCAATTTCCTCACAACCTTCCCAAAACACTCAACAACTAAATGATGGATTAAGATACCCTTTTCAAGGTTACACAACATGTATGAAAATCAAGGGTCACTGTTTTGGACCAACCTGAACTTTTGATACACTTACCCGGTTCTAGACTTCACCATTTGGTCTATTTTCCAAAGGAACCCTCACTCAAATTCACCCCCGACCAAAAAGAACCTAAAACAATCTTAGCAAAGGTCCTCAAACTCAAGATTTGTTGACTCTTAGGGCCCCAAGAACTTGTCTTAGACCGCTGCTCACAAACCCTCTTAAATCTCCACCACAAACCAAAGGTTTTAGGGAAACTCCTAACTCCTGATTCCCCCAAATATTCCCAGGGGTCCAAACACCATGTATTACCCCTGCCCTGACTCTAGGAACACTCCCACTCCCACTTCTCTCAACAATTCTCCAATTTTCTACTTGGGTTCCCTCTTCTCATGATCACATTAACCTTGATCAACATTAGAACATTACAATGTGCTAAGTCTCTTCACCCCTTCAGTCTCCACAACATTCACACACCTAACTAACCATGATACAAGCCAATCCATCAAGCCATAGACCCAAAACATAAGGTGGATTGGCTAGTTTGTCATAATATCACCCCCAAACCCTTAACACAGAAAACAGGGCAACCTCTGTGTCTGTTGATCCCTCACGCACTAGATAAGATTCTAAACCTCCAAACCAATGAAATAAGATGGAAAATACATACACTAACAAGTGCTCACAAATTCAATGCATATCAACTTTGTACGGGCTTATGCCAATAAGAAAAATTCAAGAAAAACCAGTGAAAATAGTGATCAGCATTTCCACCAAGAGAAAATTCTTTATTTTTAACTCAACAACCACCCTTCCTTGGGCATTACAAGAACATATGTATTTATTTCAACTTCTAGCTACCTCCTACAACCGACCAACTACCCTATAACAAAAATTTGAACTACTAATGACCGTTGGAGGTCAAACTCATGCCTTTTACACAATTTATTATCCTTACAAGTGCATTGAAATGTTTTGCAACTTATGACTCCAAAACCATACTAAAGGCTTGAAATCAGCCTTATTACATTTTCAAGAACTCTAACCTTTCCCACCTACATACAAATTCAAGTTGTTTTGCCTTCAAAGGCTACAAGGCCATTGTTTTAATACAAGATGGTGTTTGAGCACATTGTCACTTAAAACTCCAAACTCAACCTAGACCAAAACTAATGAACTTAATGATCTTACTAGACCTTATTAGAGGAAAAAATCCTCAAAAAGACCAATACTAACTCTATGGACCACAATTTCTATCAAATGAACAAGAATGGAGGGTGAGGTGTAGGTGCTCCTACACCAAAATCCAAGTCAGTCCATCAAAATCCCCAAGGAAAGGAAACAACGTGCAAGCCCAGGTGGAAGCAATACCAAAAAAAAGGTGGAAACAAAATAGGCAGAGGAAGAACCAAAACCAAAACAAAAGTGGAAACAAAATAGGTAGAGGTAGAATCAAAACTAGATGGGCCCTTTTTCCAAGTATCGAGTTTATTTTCCACCCTAGTTTCAGTTCAGGTGAAGGAAAGGAAGTGAAGTAAAAAAAGGGGAACCAAAGAAAACCCAAGGGAGGAAACCAACCCAAAGAATGAACAACAAAGAAAACAAGGACACAAGAAGCAGATCCAAAACCAAAACCAGAATGGAAACATGAACC
This sequence comes from Sequoiadendron giganteum, assembly GCA_007115665.2. Lineage (NCBI taxonomy): Eukaryota > Viridiplantae > Streptophyta > Pinopsida > Cupressales > Cupressaceae > Sequoiadendron > Sequoiadendron giganteum. Next base: position 445,600,872 of record CM021102.1, on the reverse strand, counting down.
TTGCGAAGGTTTCAAGTTTAGTTCCCATCCCAATTTTGCCTCTAATGAAAGGAAAACAATGAAGGAAAAAGGAAGACCAAAGAAGACCTAAGGGGAAGAACCAACCCAAAGGCCGAACAACAAAGAAAATAAGGACACAAGAAGTGGAGCCAGAATGAGAATGATAAAGAAACATGAACCTTGCGAAGGTTCCAAGTTTAGTTCCCATCCTGATTCCTCCTTTGACGAAAGGAAAACAATGAAGGAAAAAGGAAGACCAAAGCAAACCTAAGGGGAAGAACCAACCCAAAGTTTGAACAATGAACAAAATAAGGACACGGGAAGCAGAGCTAGAACTGGAACCAAAATGGAAACTAAACCATGAACTTTGTGAAAGTTCAGAGTTCAGTCTCATCCCGTGCCAAAACTTGCCAAGCAAAGCAAACAAAGTCTTAAGAGAAAAATAAAAACTCCTAAGACCTAGAAAAAAAACCAAGGACAAACAAAGGGAAAGGGATCCCACTTCTAGAGAGAACATCCATGAGAATCCATAACCACTAACTCAGAATAGGAGCACTTTACAAATAGGACAAGCATTTAGGAACAATGCAAAGTAACCAAATCCCATGACTAAAGGACCACGACACCAAAGACCAAAATCTTAATATTTTCAAAGACAATATCAAAAGGTAGGGACACAGACAAGAGCCAAAAGAGTAAGAAAAAGGGTCCCTACTTTTAGTGGGGCATGTGTGCAAAATACTACACAACAAATGGCGACTCCATTGGGAAAATGCTCTAGAGCATTTCAATGAAAAATTGAAATCAAGAACCCAGAATCTCTGATTTCCATCCAAGCATCAGGTCACTCTATGAACAAGGTTTCATAAATCACAAACAAGCAAACCTTTCTTTTACCAAGGTCAAAGTGTGTGTGTATGCATTCATTTCTCTTTCCTTAGTTGCAATAGGGACCAAACTTAGTCTGATAGGGCTACATAAGGATCCCAACTCCAAAAGAAACCTGGATAGAGCCTCGCTTCCAGTCAGGCATCCATAGCCCTGATGAGGTTATCATTGTGATTCTCCCTAGCATAGCTCTATCTCTAGCCATTCATCCATAGCCTCGGAAGAGATACTAGGATACCCTTGATAAAGTCAACATTTGTTTGATTTTCAACATTTTATGTCCCTTTTTATTTTCTTTTTTTATATTCTCTTTGAGATCTTTAAACTTTCCCTTTCACCTTGCAAGAAATGAAGCCCACACTCAGGGATGAGAACCACAGTGGCACTGAAGTAGAATATAAGATTTTTCACCCAGTTAGACTTCATAAAGACCATATGCAACCTTGGAATCCTTAATATTTGTGTGAAAGTATGAGACCCAAATACATTCCAAAATTTGACTTAAACAAGTGACTCCAATTCCAAGCGTATGCAACATCAGTTGAAGGAATTCCACCAGCTGACTCTAAAAAGATGATTAAATTTTGTTAAATAAATCCTCAGAATAGCCCCAAGTAAGCAGCCAGTTATACAGATGCAACAAGCCCAAAAGAAAGCAAGAGCAAAACAAAAAGAAGAACCAACCAAAGTGGACCTACTCTAACAAAAGAAACCCTAATCTAACCAAAGCAAAAAAATAGAAAAAAAAGAAAGGAAACCTAATCTACCTATGTACAAGGAAAGAGTTGTAAACAGCTCAGGACTAGAAATAGTGTTTCAAATACTACCCATTGATAGGCAGTGCGATATTTTGTCCAGGGAGAGTTTATAAACGAAAGCATTTTCTCTTAGAATCTCTACAATCTGATAAGGACCAAGCCAAATTTTGTCAAATTTTCCATCCTCCCCTTTTTAGTCGTGGGCATTATCCTAGTAGAGAACCAAGCTAGAGATCCTAAAGGCTTTCACCTTGGCTCTCCTATCAAACCATCTCTTCACTACACCTTGATGTTTGGCAAAGTTTTCTAGGGCTTCATCCCTTCTTTCTTCAAGGTGCAACAATTCATCTAGGTAGGCTTCACATTTATCCTCTCCATCATAATATTCATTAATAAATTGCAAAGTAGGGATCTTTTGTTGGATGAGAAACAAAGGTTCCAAACCATATACTAAGTGATAAGGAGAGGTTCCTAGGGATGGTTTCTATCTGGTGCGGTTGGCCCAAAGAGAAAATCTAAGTTGGGTATGCTAGTCCTTGGGATTCTTCTCTATTAGCTTATGCATGATTGTTAAAATATTCTTATTGGAAGACTCAACCAAGCTATTACCCTATGGATAGTAATTAGATGCAAATTTTATGACAATTCCATGATCATAAGCTTAGTTAGAAAACTTTATTGATACAAAAGTAGGACCATTATCACAAAACAAAGCCAATGGACATTGAAAGTGATTAATGATACTTGATTCAATGAAATTGATTACCATTTTACAAGTGCATTGTTTGCATGCAAGAGCCCCAATCCACCTGGTAAAGTAATCAGTTATAGTAAGAATATACATGTGACCTGCAGATGAAGGTGTATTGATTGGAACTATAAAGTCCATTCCCCAATGTGCAAATGGTTTTACCTCTATAATAAGCTGAAGTGGGAGGGCTGCATGTTTCTCCCTACTTGTTGCAGTCTCACATACATGAAAAGTCTTCACATGGTTATGCATGTCCTTGAATAAGGTAGGCCAATAATAGCCCTCCCTTAGGATTTGATTTGCAATAGAAGGTGTTGAGCCATGACCTATGACATATTTGTCATGAAATTCATTCATCACTCTGCCAACTTCTTCCTTCCCTAGGCATCTCAAATAAACTCCCTTATGATTTCTCTTATACAAGATAGCTCCCTTCATCATAAAACTGTCACTCTTTAGACACAAATCTCTCATTTTTAGTGCATTAAGGTGTTCAAGCCATTTTTGGTTCAATAGATAGTAGATAATTCCATCATACCATTCTCCGAGAGACACTTCTTGGAGGTGAAATTGTTGAGCCGTGAGGTCAGGGCCCATCTCATCCATTATCTTTGTTAGTTCCTGCCCTCTCACCAATTTCATGGGATGGATCTCAATATCATACTCTTGTAGCATGGTTACCCATTTAGCCCTGCACTCTCCCAATTCATTCTGCATCAATAAGAGCTTCACTACGGGGTTAGGTACTATGGAAAAGACCTTATTTCTCAGTATATAGTGTCTAAACTTCTTAATAGTTCAGACCAGGGTATAGGCTTGATTTTCCACATTAGGGTATCTCAATTTTGCATACTTAAAAGGAATGCTCATAAAATCTATGGGATGTTCATCACCTTGATTAGACTTTTGAATTAACATTACAACACATGAGTGATTAGAAGCAAATGAGTATATGTAAAAAGTCTTGGCATAATCCAGACTTACCAACACTGGAGCCTCAACAATGGCTCTCTTGATTTCTGCAAATGCCTTCTTAGCCTTCGTGCTCCATTCAACTTTTTCTTCTTGTTTCAGCATAGCATTCAAGGGCTTCACTATCTCTGCAAATCCAATGATAAACTTTTTCACAAAGTTAATTTTCCCAAAGAATGACTTCATTTCCTTTTTTCTTGTAGGAGAATGAATCTTTAGTATAGCATCTACTCGCTCTAGATCAATGGAAATACCTTGTTCTGAAATGACATGTCCTAACAATTTTCCCTTAGTGACTCCAAACATGCATTTATTTAGATTAAGTGAGATGCCAAAATCTTTGCACCTTTGGAATACTTATCATAAATTTGATACGTGATCATCTCTCCTATTAGTAAAAAACTGTCAAATCATCCATGTAGGTAATTATGCACTTACCAATAATCTCCTTGAAAGCAATATCCATTGCTCTTTGGAATGTAGCTCCAACATTGATTAACCCAAAGGGCATTATTCTATAGGAAAAGGTTACCCATTTTGTAGTAAAGGTAGTTTTGTGCCTATCCTCATATTGTACCATAACCTGGTTGTATCCAGAGTACCCATCTAGAAAAGACATCATCTAAGACCCATTGACAATTTTAAGCACTTCATCTAGGGAAAGAACTGGATAGTTATCCTTTTCTAATGCCCTGTTGAGATTCCTAAAATCAACACACAATCTGATTTCTCCATTTTTCTTCCTTACTAGAACCAATTTTTCAACCCATATTGAATGTCTTACTAGGAATATGATTCGTGTTGAAAGTAGCTTCTACACCTCTTTATGAATGATAGGTTCCAGTAGAGCATTAATTTTCCTTTGTCTTTGCCCCAATGGTCTGACATTCTACTTCAAGGGAATGATGTGTGTAATGATTGAAGTGTCATATGTCTTTAAGTCCTCATAACTCTAGGCTATCACCTCTTGATATGTGTGTAATGCATCAATAATTCCCCACCTTTCATCTGGAGTGCACACTTTTCCTATAAAAACATTTTTACACCATCTTGGGTCCCCATATTGTATGTTTCAGATTGACTGCTGAGGGAATCCCTTTTCACCTTTTGTTCTTGATATTTTATCTTATCCAAATAAAATATTCATGCTAATTGCATTATACCTCTTGGGATGGTATTATTTTTCAGGTTAATGACCCCTTCTAGGTCCATTTCAGCCTCTTGAGGCTCTACCTCATCAATCACTTGAGAAGAAAACACATCACAATTAGTGATGAAATAAAGAATATGTTTGTCATCCTCAAACACCTATAAATTAGTTACATTATTAGGAACTGAGGGTACTGGAGTAAGCTCTAGAGTGAACTTCTTCAAACCTGAAAGCAATAAAGGATGCAATGTACTAGCTGCTTGGGCTAGAGAATCCACGGTTTGAATCTTATTTTGGAGAATCAATTGAATGTTGAAGGAATCAAATCCTTCAATGAGATCCCATACTCTTTGTCTATATTTGGTCATTCTTCTATCATGGCATGAGTATTGTTTCCTTACTTTTTCAACTACTAGCTCAGAATCTCCAAACACTTGTAAGATCCTAACTTTATTTCTTAATGCCATTGAAAAACCATGGAAAAAAGCCTTATACTCAGCTACATTATTAGTGCATTGGAACTTGAGCCTATGAGCAGAAAAATAAGTCTTACCTTTAGGACTAATTAGCTCAAATCCTACTACAGCTCCTTGCTTTGATTTGAATCCATTAAATATTAATATCTAGCAACCATCAGCTTTTGATTTCCTTGAAATACCCTTGTCCTTGCTGTTGTTTGGAGGCTCTATATATCTAGCTTGATAGCTCTATATATCTAGCCTGATAGCTCTATATATCTAGCCTGATAGCTCTATATATCTAGCCTAATAGCTCTATATATCTAGCCTGATAGCTGGGGTTGCATTAATACATCTTTGTATCAGCTCCACCATAGTTTGGCACAGGAAACATTCCAACTCAGAGTGAGGGGAATTGTGAACTCTACACCAATTAGGGAACAAAAATTCCTTAAAATCCATATTTTTTCCCAGCTGGATCTGATCCTCCACGCACTTCTTGATAAACTCCTTGAAATTATCTAGCAAGCTGAGTTGTCTATCTTTTTTATCATAAAGTTTTTTTTCTTGTTCGAGTAGTACTTCAAAATTGTTGGCTTCCAATGTGGATTCATTAGAGAAGAGTTACAACATAAAAACTTCCTCTATATCTGAAATAGGGACAACCAAGACATAGTTCCCCATGTTGACTTCTGACACCAATATCTCATTTGAATTATTTTGATACTTAGTGATCACATACTTCATTTTGGGTTCTCTTTCAATTTTGATTTGATTTGGGACTCCTTTCTAGGGGAGCCACATGTGAGAATCATCTATGGATGTGTATCCATTTAGTGCCTTGCTGAAATCTCAACCCAATATCAAACCATAAGTTTCAGGAATATTTTCCACCTGAATATTAAGTACTTGTTGCACTCTAGGATCAAAAGAAACTTGTATGGGAATCATGTTCAGTTCTCCCACTATATTCACCTTCATCTTGTCTAATTGGGTGACCTTCTTTTGAGAGGTTGCAGGAGTAATTCCTAGTGCTCTATAGATAACAAAAGGCATAACATTTGTAGATTATCACAAGTCTAGAAGACAATTGTGTATATTCCTCCCAAAGATACAAATAGAAATCAGGAAGGGAGGGGTTTCCAGTTTTCCTTGGAACAAACTCAACTGAGTCTCAACTTGTGCAAACTAATTCCTATCTTTTTATTTCCCTTTATCTCCAGGTAGTGCTTGAATTAAGCCTTTAGGTTCTTATGAACTAGGAGGTTTGCCAAATTCCTCGTTGACTACTACTCCTTGTGGTGCTTGACTTGAATTAAAATACCCTAGGACTATATTTCTGATTTCAAGAACCCTGAACAACTCAAAAGAAGAAAGAATCACCTTTACTTTCCTGAGTTCCTTGGTCACATATTCACCTAATTGTTCCTCATTCATGTCGACATAGGTCTCTTTAGAATTACCAGTGTGCTTATCTTTTTTTGAATCAATGTTGCTCCCTCTTGATGCCTCAAGTTATCCTCCTCTTGCAAAGTATTTTGTTGGAACATGATGGTAAGATGGATTATTATTGGCATGTGGGGCTAGTGGAGTAGTAAAATTGTTTGGAGGAATAGATGTAGTAAATGGGCCCCCAACTGGTGGATTCCTGTTAGGCCTATTCCTCAAATCATACTTCCTTCTAGGTTGTTGAAACATTTGTACCTCTTCAACGCCATATTTTTCCTCACCCAATGGATCATTATCATTCTTAGTTCCTTCATTAAACAACTGAGAAATTTAATCTTCATTCAACACTTATTTAGTCTCCTCATTATGGCCACTTGACTTCTCTTCTGGTTCATTCTCTTCATCCCTCGGGAAAGGAGAATGATTCAACACCAAAACAGGGGAATCATAAGGATTTGAGGGTACCTATTCCTAACCAATGGAGTTTTTTTCAACTCCATACTAAAAGATGGAAGTAGCAATTTGAAATTCATGAAAATCCAGCTTAGAGTGTTGACTTTTCTTATGAAGCCTGCACCACCTAGACAAAGCTGCTTCAGCCAGGTATACTCCACTTGGAAATTTTTCTTGATTGGAAGGTTGATCTAGTGGAGTGGGGACTCCTCCATTATTAGGTATGGTGTTCCATGGACTATTATTCCTAGGTGGTTGAATCCTTTCAAACCCCTATCCACCTTGTTGTCCTCTATCAAATTTCAAACCATAACCTTGTCCTCTTTCAAAATTTTGGTTTCTGTCAGAATGCTACCCTTCGTCGAAGTTTTTCCCTCATGCAAGATCTTAGTTCTCCCTATTGTAATTTGATTACATGATCCTTTGAGCAACTTGGTGTTGGTTGTTCTAGTTCCTCATCTGGATTACCTCCATATTCAGTTTCTTCACTTTCTCGATTAGCTCATCTAACCTCTCCTTATCAATACTACTGTAAGGCACTGAATTCACATTGTTTGGGGGGTATCCTAACACTCCTCTAGGACCCACAAACTGATTCAAAAATTCTGAATTCTATAAATATGTAGGGAAACTAGCTTGTGACTGTGGATGAAGGGGTTGATTAGCATTTTGTAGGGGATAACTAGGCATTGAATGAGCCTAACTTATTGAATGAACTGGGTGTGGAACCAAAGGAAATTGTGGGATGGGATTCATAATGGAAGTGTGATTAGTCAGCGCCTAGTTAAGAGCTTGGACTTGAACAGGAAGATCAGTTGGTCCCATAGATGGTAGGGGTCCTAACAAGTGTTGTCTAAGATTTGTACTAACCTTAACAACCTCTATATATGTAGTGAAGGATTAGTTCTCCACTTAGTTGAAGGATTAGTTCTCAAATAAATAACAAAAGATAAAGGGTTTCAAATATCCTAAGATAAATACTACTCATAGGATCAACAATACTAATGAAGAAATGCTTGGAATAGACCAATCCATCAAAAACTAATTTTTGATCAACCCAAGCTATACCTACAATCTCACAAGAAAAGTGAAGTCTTCTAAGGAATTAAGGATTTTTAGATCATGGACATTCATTCAATCGAACTAGATAAATGCCCACAATTGAACTAAGCACACATATATCGGGTACAGGTTGACCTTGTGCAACAAACCCAAATTCAAGAAGCTACCCAAAGTATGAACCAAAGATTGCTACTACACTCCAGGCTCTAAATCACAAGCACTATCGAACCATTTAACTCTAAACCTAAAATGCATTCAGACATTTCCAAGCAATTTTAAAGATAGAATAAGAACCATGCAAGATTAATCAATCCAAAGAATGAACCAATAATAACACAATGTCTTCACTTGCATTGAATCACTATTAATAGAAACAATTTTGATATTTTGTTATAGCACCTACGTAAAATATTACTAACTCCTAACTCTAACCTCCTGCTCTAATCTTTTAATCTATCTTCTATCTAATTCTAAAAAATTAACTCACTATCTAAAAAAAAACCCTTTACAAATGAGGTGACATGCCATACTTATAAAGATTTCATCCTATGCTAGTCCGAGCTAGGATTACAAAGAAGGTCGGTCAGCAACCATACCGACCTAGACAACTACAATAAATCACCGCCCTGCATTGAATGCATGAGGTGCCTTATATTTTCTTGGGATCTCTGAAAATCCTAATTTAGATAGAATAAACCTTGTGGGTCACATCCACCATTAATGCCTCACCCACGTGAAACAAAAGAATGGTAACATGCATGAAATGTGAGTTTGAATACAAGCCACCGATCAACAGCCGAGTTGGGCACCATGAATGACTCTGATCTAGTCAAACAAGTTAAAATATTCCATGTCATGTCCACCTTGGATGAATGGCCAATGAACAAACCTTCCATGTATGGATGGGTTTTACCTACCCACACCCGCAAAGTCTACTTGGTTATATCTCGCAGATCTCGCAATATCTTCAAAGTAGGCCCATCCTTCCTTTGACACTGACAGCAACAACCTACCCAATCCAACCTGCATTCAAAAGGGCCACAAAATATTCATTATAGCATCAAAATACAAGTCAATCCATCAGAATCCCCAAGGAAAGGAAAGCATGTGCAAGCCTAGGCGGAAGTGAAACCAAAATAGGTAGAGGCAGAACCAAAACCAAATAAAAAGCAAAAACAAAAAAGGTGGAGGCAGAACCAAAACCAAAATAGAAGTAAAAAAAAAATAGGCAGAGGTAGAACCAAAACTAGGTGGGACCTTTTTCAAAGTACCGCATTCAATTCCCACCCTAGTTCTGGTTCCAGTGAAGGAGAGGAAGTGAAGGAAAAAATGGGAACCAAAGAAAACCAAAGGGAGGAAACCAACCCAAAGTCCAAACAACGAAGAAAACAAGGACACAATAAGTGAAGCCAAAACTGGAATGGGAATAGAAACATGAACCTTGTGAAGGTTCCAAGTTTAGTTCCCATCCCAATTCCACCTCTAACAAAAGGAAAAAAATAAAGGAAAAAGGAAGACCAAAGAATACCTAAGGGGAAGAACCAACCGAAAGGCTGAAGAACGAACAAAACAAGGAAATAAGAAGCAGAGTTAGAACTGGAATGGGAATAAAAATCAAACCATGAACTTTGTGAAAGTTCAGAGTTCAGTCCTATCTCGTGCCCAAACCTGCCAAGCAAAGGAAACAAAGTATTAGGAGGGAAAGAACAACTCCTAAGAGTAAAAAAAAACACAAATAAAAAAAAGGGAAAGGGAACCCACTTCCAGAGAGAACATCCACGAGACTCCATAACCACTAACTCAGAATAGAGGAACTTTAAAAATAGGATAAGCATTTAGGAATAGTGCAAATTAACCAAATACCATGACCAAAGGACCATGACACCAAAGAACAAAATATTAATATTTTCAAAGACAATCTCAATAGGAAGGGCCATAGACAAGAGCCAAAAGGGTTCCTACTTTTAGTGGGGCATCTATGCAAAAACCTACAAAACAGATCCGAATGAAATACTTGAAAAAATTAAACAAAGAAGCCATTAAACAAGAAGCTAACTAGAAATGCATAATAAAAACTAATCTAATAACTAAAAACTCATCTCATTACGGGATTGGTGTTGCATTGATGTGGAATGTCAGCCATTTTCCAACTGCTTAGTTGAAACAAGATTTGAATGGAGTCCATTGATGAAGATTGATGAAAATGGATGAAATATAACCTAAAATGGATGGAAAGCTAAGATAAAATGGATACTAAATGCTAAAATGCTAATGGAAATGCTATAAAATTTAGTATAGTCTAGTTACTCTGAATGAAAGTGGATCCTTTTCCTCATATTAATGAGGAGTATTTATACAAGAAATAGTGGAATCAATGGATGAAAATCCATGAGAGGAGATGGCATGGATTAAGGATTCCCATAAATTTATGAGAATGCAAGTTGAAAAGGATTAATCATTTTAATCAATGAATCTCATTGATTTGAAAAAGCACACTTCCTAAAAATTAGGAAGTTGTTCCAAGATATTTCCAATTGGAGATAGTTGGTTACAAAGGAATATTCCATGGAAATATTCCCTTGCAAGTGGGAGGTGTAACATAGGGTAATGTATTCAAGTTAGTTTCATTAAAACAAATAAAATCAAACCTAAGTAAACAATAAAGAACAAAGGAAATCTAAAAATGAAAAATAGGAAAGATCTCACCCAATCTTCAAATCTCCATGATTCACCTTCATTGTACCTTCTCTATTTTTTGCAATATGGAATGTGCCCTTAGAATTATTTGTGAGCAACTATGATTATGACAAGACCTAGCAAGTGTTGAAGGCTTTGATCTAAAATGTATGTAAGAAACTAATCTCTACATGCAATGTAAAAATCTGCAAAAGACAATGTTAGACAAAAAGAATGAAGTGAAGAAGGAGAAGAAGAATTTAGAGATAATAGGAGCTCTCCAAATGAAGGAAAAATTGAAATTTTATAGAAAATGCAATTTTGGATGGACAGATGAGATGAGAGATTGAGAAATGCCCTAGAATCAATGGTTAAGATTCAAAATGGCAGCTCTCAATTAGGGTTAGGGTAAAAATCCCCAAATGTGTGGACAAGATTTAATTTAGGAAATTAAATCAATGATGGAAAATGAACATGATATTGAGATGAAATTAGTAAAAATAAGGAAGATAAATATTGAACAAGAAAAATATATTTAGAAAATCAAGTTATTTTAGAAATAACTTACTTTGTGGAGAGAAATGCTATTTTAAAATTAATATTTTAAATTAATTCCAAAATGGTGAATTCATGTGACAGTAAATAATAATAATTTAAAATCATTTATTTGGAAAGAGGGAAATTGCCAATTTAAATAAAATGCTTTTATTTAAATTTAGAAAGAAATCAATAAGACAATTTAATAACAAAACTTATTCAATTGTGGAGGAAAATTAGAAAGTGGGTAATTTTAAATAAATGATTTTATTTAAAATTAGAAAGAAAGTTGGAGAGGATAATAATTAAATAAGAATTTATTTAATTACGAGAAGACATAAATAATTAATGACGTATTAAATAAATAAATAAAGTTTATTTATTTAAATAATCATGAGGAAGTAATATTTAAATAAATTTAGGAATTTATTTAATTATAGAGTGATATAACCAATTACTGACATATTTGAATAATAAATGTAATTTATTTATTTAAATAGCCAGGAGGAATAAAAGACATGAATTAATTAAATAATTAATAATTATTTAATTAATAGTTGACATTGGACTATAGGACATAATCAAATATTTTAATTATGTTGAGATGAAGAATGTGGTTTGTGGGTCTAGGCCATTTTTATGTGTCTACATTTACCCCTCTTTCTCATAATGCAACTTGTCACATTTTGGAAAAGAAAACAAGTCAAAAATATGCCCCAGTGCAAAATAGGATGAGGAAGAATGATGATGAGGTAGCGGTATGCCCCCTCGAGATGACAATTGAGTTCAGAGGACACGAGTGTGCTCTTGAAATGGATGAGAAGACTAGAAGATGAAAGATAAAAGTATATAGGAAAGATAGATGAGGATGATAATGATGCGGACTAGAAGAAATGTTAGAGAGAAAAAGATTAATGTTAGGATAGAAGGAAATGCAAGTTAGTGTGGAAGACAAAATGCATGTTAGAATCCTTCAATATTTGCCAAGGTACTAATAGGTGTTGCTCGAATCATCATTGGGCAATAAAAATGACACAAATGGACAACAAACACTAGGGTATGACATAGACCAAGGTGTGCAAGGTCATCCACTTGCAAGAAAAACAATCACAGACAAGGATTGTCCTCACTCATACTAGAGGCCCATTTGCCCCAGTCTTTTTGTCAAGACAATCCATAGACAATAGTCAAAGCAAAAAATAGAATAGGTCATGAGACGTCATTGGACCTCTAAATCCTTCACGGGACATCGTGGAGGTAGCTAGTAACATGACCAATAGACAAGTCAATAAAAAGATAAGACAAAATAGCTAAAACTTAACAACCATTTAATTGTATTGCCAATGTTTGTTTGTTGAAGATTAATTGTTTGATAGAGTTTTGACGGTTTGATGGTTTGACGGTGCCTAAGGTTAGGAAGGACACATCCTGAAAAGGAAAATGACATTTTGACGAGATCCAAATCCAAGAAGGACACATCTTGAAAATGACCAAAAAGTGACAAGATTGACATTTTGACTAATGCTTTGGCAAGTTGACTAATGTTGACTATATAATTGATTGGCTTATGTTGTCTAATTTTGACCAATTTTGACGGTGACATTTCAAATGACTGTCTTGCATCAAGTGTGACTATGTTTGCTTTATTTGACTAATGCAACCATGTTTGACTCAAGATTTTATTTGGACAAACCTAAAGAGACTAACCTAATGTCTCAGGGATTCAAAGATGAATCTTGCCTACATAGAAAATGTGCAAAGACAACGTAGTTCAGATTGGGATAAAGATTGACTGACGTGATTGACGAGACTGACAAGACAAACTTTGACTTTGTTTTGAGATTTTTGACACTTTTTGAATGTTTTTGTGTTTTCTTCAGGACATTTTTCATTTTTTAGGTCTTTTTTCAAGACTTTTTCAAAATTTTATGACTTTTTCTAAAAAAAATTTGACTTTTTTTATTACTTTTTCAAGACTTTTATGAATTTTATGAATTTTTTATGCTTTGTGAAAACTGTGACAAATGCATGTGAATGATGCTGACGCACATGAATCCAAAGACAACCATGATTTTGTTGCTAGTCAAGCAGGATACTAATTGATGGGTGACGATGACAATGACAACATTGTTTGACGTGGGAAGGACACATCTTAAAACAACATGAAGATGGCAATGATATGACAAGAGGATAAAAGTCTACAGTAGGTCCAGGGACAAATTCAAGGAATGTTTTGGATAATGTGCCAGGTTTTCCATATTTTTGCATTTGGAACAATTTGGTGAGGACTGGATGGGATGACTAGGGATCTTTAGACCATTGACAAGGGAAACCAAGATGGGTGACAGGTATAAAATGACAATGGATGGCCTTAGTAAAAGATAGGAGACATGGATGGCTTGGACTAGGAGAATTATCATATGGTCTCCAAAGATGATGTCGCATAGTGAAAAGGAGGCTATGAAGGTAATGACATGATACTCAATGAATAAGGTATGACCAAAAGATAGACATGTCAAGAGACTTCCCAAAGCATGACTTGTGTTTTTATTTTAGTCCTTATCAAGATCAAAGTTGATGGGAAATTGGATGGAAAGTGATAAGGTTTAGATGGATAGATGGAAATGTCATGTGAAGGGAAATGGGAGATGAGACGACTTTCCCCCAAGTGTAATGGTCCACATAGATAATTTATTTACACATGACACCTGTTTGCCAAGTTTTCATCATGGTACTTATCCAAAGCACCTATTTGACAGGTTTTCACCATTGGATGAATTTTTTCTCTTTACTATTTTTTATTATTTTTTGGTGTCACCATGATGCCTGTTTGCCATGTTTTCATCAAGGGATGATTTTTTTGATTTTTTTGATCTTTTTTTTCTATATTTTTGAATTTTTCCAGATAGCCTTGATGCTTTAGATGACCACTAACTGTGTTGAAGTCTTTGATGGTGCCTATGTAGAAAATGGTTCCATGATATGCCAATAGTGACCTTTCTGAAGCAGTTGCCTTGTCAGGATGATAGTGCTTGCATTCAACTTATTAATGTCATTATGATCCTTGTTGATACTAGAGTTTTCCTTATCTGAATATGCACATCGTGATAGAGTGCTATGAGAGTCCTTATGATAGAGAGTTGCTACCAAGATACGATGGATTTGTGACATGGGATGTTTGGACTTTAAGGAGGATGTAGGATTATGACGGATGATGGTGGACATGGAGGGGTTGGTTGAATGTTTGGATGTAGCCATTTTTATTCTCCAAACTTGGGGTAAAGGATGATGGAGGTTGGATTTTTGAAATCATTTGGAACCAACACTTTTATATGTCTTGCTTGATGGCCATTTTGAAGGAGGTGGACATGTATTATATGTGGGAGTCCTCTTATGCTGTGGCTCCACATTTTGATTAACTTTTGGATTTGGCATATTTTCTTTGCTTGATTCATTATTTTCTTGACTTGATCCATTTCATTTTGGGCTTCATTTGTCCACTTGTATTTTTGATTGATTCCATGGCCTTTGATATTTGATTTTGATTTGTAGGACTTTTCTTGGTTCGAAATGGAAGGTTTATTCATGATGAAATGATGATTTGGGGTGTGGAGGGAAGGGGTATTGGCAATAACCTTATGACAAGGATTACTCATGACACCCATTTTGACTTTTGTATTAGATAAAGTTGCCCTCAATATCGAAGAGGGACCACTAACATCATTTTATTTTCTGACTGAGGAGTATCCAAGACTTTTATGTCTGTAATTTACCTAAACATGTACTGGTTCAATAATTCCTTTCTCATGTAGGCCTAGTCCTTTTCCTTGATAATGCATGTTCTGATAGATTTTGTTGGTGATGGGATACTTGTTACTTTGGAAGCAAGATTATAATCCATCCTTATTGTGGAAATTAATGCTTTAAATCTTCTCCTCTATAAGGAAGCCTGCTCTGAAAAATATAGATCATCCTAATTGATAGGATGTTGTAGCTTTATTAACATGTTGGATAGATTTCTAATTGTCATCTTTGGTATGATTTTCTATCATATCAGATTTTGATGATTCTGTTGGTGCTTCCAAGTCTATGTCAAAACCATCTTGATGGTTAGTGTCATAAAGCCCACTGAATTAAGCTATAGCTTGATCATTTGAAAATATGTCCATGCTAGAAGAATCTAGTTCTAGTGGTAGATCATCTATGTGCCCCATGGAGGAAAGTGTATCACTTTTGGAAGTTTCAATATCCAAAGTTTGGATAGGGTCATATTCAAGTGTTTGATCATGATTGGCATAGAGGTCAAGGAGTGGATCATTTTGGACTTCTTGATGAAAGATAGTGTCTTGATCAAAGATGGGTGCATTTTAAATGTCATGATTGGAAATAAGATCTTGAATAAGGATAGGGTCATCTTGAATGACATGGTTGTTGATGGAATCTTGAGAAAGGATAGGTATATTTGGTATGTCATGATTGTCTAGGAGGACTTCTTGAATGGACATAAATATGGGGTCGTGGGATAGACTAATTTGATCTTGACATGACAGTGGTGTTATGATATTGTTCTTTAGGCTTGCCTCTTGACATGTATCCTCAAGTGTAGGTAAGAAGATGGGACTTTGGAGATCATGACTAGATATGTTTGCATGAAAATATGGAGTGTCTTGGAATGGATTGGTGTATGATGGATTAGGATATGACATGGAGGTTTGGGCCTTGTTGAGTGATGATTGGCTAGGATAGGGCATGAATGCATGACAAGGATTTGACGTGGATGGAGGACTAGGACATGACGTGAATGGAGGATTAGGATATGACACGAATGGAGGACTAGCATATGACGTTGATGAATGATTAGGATATGACATGGATGGAGGACTAAGATATGATGAGGAGACTTGGAAGGTATGATTCTATGAAGGACTAGGATTGCTAGATGGTTGATTTCACTTGTCAAGGTTAGGGTGGGTATGACTAGTGAAATTTTGTTGTAACTTAGTTTTGTGGATGGTGGTAGGAGACTCTTGATAGTAGATGGATAGAGGACTATGACTCATGGATTGTTGGTA